>MJUT01003428.1:415048-442407 GCA_002080005.1 Gigantidas platifrons
TTTACCTAAATATATTTATCTTTCATCCCCGTCAATTTTTCCAACCGCTTACAACGGAATTAGGACAAAAAACCGCCCGGTGTGAATCACTCCGGGCGCTGCTCCCATACGTTGAATGGGATCGATTCGTAACCCTAAATGGAGCACAAGCGGAATGAGGGTTACGTTATCGTATCTAACAATAAATAAGTTTAAAGTATTAGTTGGACACACCACACTAAATTCATCCGTGTGTTTTAAAGGCTTTGTATAATAATAATGTGGTAAAACCAACCAAAAACATTTGATGAAATTTAAAATAATTTTAATGGAAACAAAGAAAAGGAATATTTGAAAAAAATTAGATCCGAGTCCTTCTTCAGTAAGGTGATACACTAAGGGGTGGTCTTGAAAACTTAATTTTTTTAAAGTGATCGAAAGACATTTGCTACTGTTTGTTATTTTATTTTGTTTGTATTAAAATAAAGAGATATAATAAACAGTTTTAGAACAGTATGTGCATTAATAAAGGAATTATGATTGAATTTCTCCAATTTTGTCTGTTTTTGAAATGCCCATTTTGTGACATCGTCAAATGTGCAAACTTTGAAAAACTATATTTCACCCATAACACAGTGAAAAGGGCAAAAAACACTAAAACAGCAGAAGAAAAGAATGTAGATTGAGATAAAATTAATTTTATATGTCGAAAAATCAATCGTTTCTTTGGAAAAACTATTTTAAACTGGATAATGTCGGACGAAATTATGTCTGTCCAAAGTCACGGACAACCCTACGAAGGCCTCACTGGAAAAACGTATGTCGTAAAAATTGTTGTAACCAATTGTGCACTGAGCATATATAAGTGGCAACGTATATTGGCAACAGTTTGATATTTTGTATACTTCTTTCTCATCAATTTCGCGATGATAAAGTTTACTTGCGGATTTCCGTCCGACCATTTGAAACTTATCAACATGATTTAAAAGCAGTCGAGCGGAAAAATAATGTTTACGACATTAACTTCGCTGGTAGCTGTATTACGTTAACTACGTGACTACCCGTGTTTTCCAAATATGAAACATGGACGCCACTGCGAGGAAGAAAGGGTCGTCTGTCTCGGTAAGTCAAGAAAGCTGCGTCCAACACATATTTAGTCCAACCAGGAAAGTTGTAGCATTATCAGTTAATTTAGGTTAATCATATCATGCTATTATAAAAATCTCGTGGCTTTGGTTTAGAAAATAAGTTCAACTGCAGCCGAGGTCGGATTTACTTATTACAAGTCCGTGTAACAAGAATTTCTTCAAATCAAGACCCTTAATTATTTGTCGGACGAAATTGAAGACACAAGGTTTATATGGTTGATGATTTGAAGGCTTTTGATCTGGCAGCTTATGGTGAGGTGAAGGTTGATGGTGTTGGCAGTGAATGTGATGGTGAGATGAAGGTTGATGGTGTTGGCAGTGATGGTGAGCTGAAGGTTGATGGTTTTGGCAGTAATGGTAGTGTGAAGGTTGATGGTATTGGCAGTGATGGTGAGATGAAGGTTGATGGTGATGGTAGTTTGAAGGTTGATGGTGTTGGCCATGATGGTGAAGTGAAGGTTGATGGTGTTGGTAGTGATGGTAGTTTGAAGGTTGATGGTGTTGCAGTGATGGTGAGATGAAGGTTGATGGTGATGGTAGTTTGAAGGTTGATGGTGTTGGCAGTGATGGTAGTGTGAAGGTTGATGGTGTTGGTAGTGATGGTGAGATGAAGGTTGATGGTGATGGTAGTTTGAAGATTGATGGTGTTGGCACTGATGGTGAGGTGAAGGTTAATGGTGTTGGCAGTGATGGTGAGCTGAAGGTTGATAGTGTTGGCAGTAATGGTAGTGTGAAGGTTGATGGTCTTGGCAGTGATGGTGAGATGAAGGTTGATGGTGATGATAGTTGAAGGTTGATGGTGTTGGCATTGATGGTAGTGTGAAGGTTGATGGTGTTGGTAGTGATGGTGTTGGTAGTGATGGTGAGATGAAGGTTGATGGTGATGGTAGTTTGAAGGTTGATGGTGTTGGCAGTGATGGTGAGATGAAGGTTGATGGTGTTGGCAGTGATGGTAGTGTGAAGGTTGATGGTGTTGGTAGTGATGATGAGATGAAGGTTGATGGTGATGGTAGTTTGAAGGTTGATGGTGTTGGCAGTGATGGTAGTGTGAAGGCTGATGGTGTTGGTAGTGATGGTGAGATGAAGGTTGATGGTGTTGGCCATGATGGTGAGGTGAAGGTTGATGGTGGTATCAGTGATGTTGGAGTGAAGATTGATGATGTTTGCAGCGACGGGGAGGTGAAGGTTGATGACGGCAGTGATGGTGAGGTGAAGGTTGATGTTGGTAGTGATGGTGAGCTGAAGGTTGATGGTGTTGACAGTAATGGTAGTGTGAAGGTTGATGGTCTTGGTAGTGATGGTGAGATGAAGGTTGATGGTCTTGGCAGTGATGGTGAGATGAAGGTTGATGGTCTTGGCAGTGATGGTGAGATGAAGGTTGATGGTCTTGGCAGCGACGGGGAGGTGAAGGTTGATGGTGAGGTGAAGGTTGATGACGGCAGTGATGGTGAGGTGAAGGTTGATGTTGGTAGTGATGGTGAGATGAAGGTTGATGGTTTTGGCAGTGATGGTAGTGTGAAGGTTGATGGTGTTGGTAGTGATGGTGAGATGAAGATTGATGGTGATGGTAGTTTGAAAGTTGATGGTGTTGGCAGTGATGGTGAGATGAAGGTTGATGGTGATGGTAGTTTGAAGGTTGATGGTGTTGGCCATGATGGTGAGGTGAAGGTTGATGGTGTTGGTAGTGATGGTGAGATGAAGGTTGATGGTGATGGTAGTTTGAAGGTTGATGGTGTTAGCAGAATGAAAGCAAACTTTGATGGAATGATCCGTACATGGTCCTCACCAAGTGTTGTTATTTTGGTTCAGATTGGTTGACGCCATGGCCAGTTCTATTCAACTTTTGATTGGCTGAAAGTTTGAAAAAATTCACAAAAACCACTTAGCCAATTGTAACCAAATTTTGCACCAAATGTTCTTTGTGAAGACCTAACTAAATGTTGTTACTTTGGTGTCCATCAGTATAAGAATATGGTCGCCAGCAGAGGACTTAATAGTTTTACATTGTACCTTATGGGAAATACATAGAAACAACTTCTTCTCAAAAACAGCTTAACCAATTGAAACCAAATTTGTCACAAATGTTCCTTTTTTAGCATTTTTTTTATGGATGAACTTGTTCACGTCCTGATTATGCATGAAATATTTCTAAGTGAACCTCCAGCAGTATGTTGTTCCCTTTGCTGTATTATATTAAACTAGTTCTGACGGAATGCCACAATAGTTTAGTGCACATAACTGCAATAAAAATTATTTTCAATGCCAAGAGTATCAGGACATAATCTGGGTGCAACAGGTACCAAAGTATCTGTTACTTAAAACCCATTCCCCAATCATGTATATCAAATAACTGATATTGCCATACTACATGATGTAAATTGTAATGCGGTATTTACTACGTTACAACAATCAACATAATTTTCCAAGTTTCTGACAAATACTTTTCCAGTGCTTTCATTTTGGAAAAAAATCCAGAACATATTTTATTTTAAATTAAGAAGTAATTTTTTTTTAAATTTGAATAATTAAAACACAATTTTTCTGCCTAGGGGATGTAATCTTTTACAATCTGAAATATTGAAAATTGTTTTCGGCCATTTTGCCCTCTACAACCCTACTTGTATTCCACCTCCTACTTCAAAATGAATGGAATGCTCTGCATAGGTTTTCATTTTTGTCCAGCACGTCCTATGTCAGTCATGTCTTTCGTCAAACATAAGAAGTACTTGTCCTTTTTCGTCAAACATACTGAATATGTCTGTCCTTTTTCGTCCAACATACTAGATATGTCTGTCCTTTTTCGTCCGACATGTTCCAGCATAGTTTTCTCATTGAATTTAATACACGATAGGACTTAGCCAGGTATTATCTATTTTTACATTGCATACATGTGATAGAGTTGCTATGCTACAACTGGAGATTTGCTAATTTTTGGCTGGAGATTTGATCTCATAACTGGAGATTTTTTATCGACGTTTTTATCGACGTATTTGATGCGTGTTTTTATTGTTTATTGATGTTTTCCTTTTGCTTGTTTCAGTATTGAACCAACTGCATCCCACGTCAATATGTATTGTTTACATTTCTGTCTTAAGTAGTGTTTCATATGTTGAATGAAGGATAAAAACTTTATTTATAATTTATTCATAATCATAAGGCTATAACAAAGCAATAACAATGAAGGCAGAATGTTCTGAACAATAAAGTCATAGATCACTAAAATTAAAAAGTCACTATTCATCACATGTAGTCACAGAATTTACCCTTAAAAAGTCAGATATAATCACAGCAAGTGAAAGTCACAAATACTTTGATCAGCTTTGGTCCCAAACAAGCCATAACAACTCAATCCGAGATGAATTCATTGCTTGTTTGATCGAAATAAGAAGTTTTCTCGGCATCAAATGATCAAAGGTTGATCGACTCCTGTCTGCACAACGTTTATTTTGTCACTTTATAACTATTTTTAATTGCCGCTATCCCACTTCTAATCATCTAAGCGTGTGTCACAAACACACTTCCTTATATACCCAATTAACTGTCAATCAGTGGATAATTGTTGTATAATCATCAACACCTTAATTAATCACCATCATGTCACGGTTTACCTGTAAAGGTGTCAAACAGATCAATAACCGGATATCATTCGTATCTCTCTGTGTTTTTCGTCAGCGCGGGGTTTCCAAATGGGGAATTTCCAGAAATATTGATCGCAAAATGTACATTGTAGGGCAAGATTTTTTTGTACTTGAATTTTTTCACGGGCGGAAGATTTTGAAAGTTGACGGGAGAGACGGAAGGGACCCTCAAAATCGGGAGAATAATGCTCCCGCCGGAAGGTTCACATGTATGACATTGATTTTTGTGCAATCTGCAGAACTAAATTTAATTTTGAAAAAGAGGTTTGATTAAGAAACTTGTGAACAAATGCCATTTTTAGATGTCTCGATTCGTCCAACATTTTTATAGGTTTCTCTTTATTTTGGCACTGCTTAAAACTTCCTGATGTGGATACTTTTCTTGATTAAAAAAGATGTTTATTTCTATCTGTTTAAACACAATTCTTTTATTCTTATCTTCAAATGTGATAGTAATTTCAATTTCTGTCTGTTCAATTTCATCCAACAGTTTCTGCAACACAGCGCCTTAAAACACAAAAAAATATTATTTATGTACACGGAACTATCTTTTCTCTTTTATATATGAAAAATACGATAATCAAAGATTATAAATCAATCAATGTTTACTGAGATTGGCTTTGTTTAAAAATTAGTCTCTTTGTCACACCTTTGATAACACCTTACTGTAGAAGGACTCTATAAATAATTAAGTCAGATCAAATAAAAAAAAGATTAAATTGGAGAAATACCTTTTTTGAATAGATGTAGATTTGTACGCTTAGCATATCTATTTGAACATATGATTCATCTTCGAGTAGGGATGGGGTTAAACCGACGTTATGTCATTTTCTATTATCGTATTTTGTTTTCCTTTCTAAGACTGAGAGATTAAACTTTGTGCCATGCATTGATGGTGAGGGAAAATCAATCTCGAATATATGGCGAGTCATATTTTAACGGACCTTTATCAATTCCCGGACATGGGGTGTTCAATGATGTTTTGATTCAAAACAATATACCTGTGTCTTTCGATCTCACCTGCTGCCTGTTTAAAAATAACCGGAAGTGTTTACCTACATGTATGACAGATAAGAGGGAAAATACCTGAGACTCGGCCCATAACAAACTCGGACCATATAAAAATTGTTCAATCACAGAAGATGTTCTAGGTTGTAAAATTTGTATCTGGTCTTGTTGTCATGTTTTTGGACAACAAAATATATTTAATCTACATTTGTACCAGCGTTTAATAACATATACAATGTATATTATAAACAACATCAATTTTCAGTAATAAAAACGCATGATACAGTACAAACAATGCCTTTCGAATGGAATATGTACATGTCAAGTATACGATATAAATTTCCATTTCATTATTTTTTTTATGATTAATATGTTAATAAGTATTTGAGTTTTTTTTTTTAAATGAATACGGGTAAATCAAGGATTCTACTATATAAATCTTTGAGTATATCAAATATTTGTATATTTTTTTTTAAAGCAAACTTTCATAGATCCCTCTATTTAACACTGATGTTTAGTGTTTCTGCAGGTATGTAGTTATTAAATACTGAAATCGTTTAGATTCTTCTACTAATTTTTTACTTAAGAGTGCATACATGAAAATAAATACCGTACGTACACTCACAGGGTTGTGACATTTAGTATTCTGGTCTACAGAGACTTTTTAAAATATTTGATAACAATACAGGAATTCACAATTAGATACGATAACGTAACCCTAAATGGAGCACAAGCGGAATTGAGGGTTACGTTATCGTATCTAATTCACAATATGCTTAAATATAAGCATAATACATTTAACAGGAAAATTAAAGTTTATACAAAAGCCTTTTATAAAAATAAATGGTATTTTAAAAGAAATAAACTTCTAGATGAAAAAGGCAAATTGCGAACCTATCTAAAACTCAAATGCAATTTTGGATTCGAAAATTATCTTCATATTTTATCAGATTTTAATCAAAGAAAATCTTTCACCAAATTTAGAATCAGTAACCATAAATTAAAGATTGAAACTGGATGATAATCAAAACCTATAATACATTTAGAGAATCCATTTGCGAAAAATGTTTTTCAGATGAAATAGAATCTGAAGAACACCTTCTATTAAAATGGTCTTTTTACAATACTTCCAGGCGCAAGCTTAATTCTTGAAAGAATTAAGAAAAAAAATTAATCATTCTAACTTTGAAAAATTATCATTTGGGGATAAATTTATATGACTTTTAAACTCAGAACGTAAAGATATTTTAATATGCAAGTGTGATTTCCTTTTAAAAAGTCACTGTTTCGGATAGCTGGTATCTCATATTTTAACACTACAGTCACGTCTCTCATTCTTGTATTTACAATTTATTTGATATTTTATGCAATCACCTTATGTTTTATTATGTTTATATGCCCCTTCGTGGGCCCTTTAATTTGGACCAATGAAATCTTGTATCTTGTAGTGACGATCGGACCACTCAGAAAAATAATCGTGCATTCAATTATTTCGAAAATGTTGAGCACCGATTGAATCACTTACATTTAATAAAAGTGCTTTGGTGTAAGTATTCGAATGTCTTGTAGGTACATTTTGTGAGAAAGTTAACTTGATGACTTTTGATTTTCTAAAGATATCGATTCGCGCCCAGCTTTGTAAATTCCAAAAAAGGTGCACTCGACTCGCAGCCGCAAGTGATAAAGTTTACCAGTTGCTTGCCTAGTGGTTCTCTCCGTGTACTCCAGCTTCCTCCACCACTAAGATTTGTTGCCATGATATAGCTGAAATATTGCTGAAAGTGGCTTTAAACAACAAAATTCGAATTCAAATTCAAATTCTAAAGACATAAAAAAAATGGTGGTGGTGGTGGGGTTATGTTTTTTCTTTCGTTCAGAATTTTTTTTTTCGAACAACACGAGAGTTAGAATATTTTTTTGTCGCGCAAAGCGCGAAGTTTTTTTTCCAGAATTTAACATTAGGTGATATGACAAAAACTCTGAATCAGATTATTTTTTTTTTCCTCCACCAAAATCAGAATATTTTTTTCAGCAACATTGGGAATCAGAATATTTTTTAGGAAAAAACCATACCCTCCCCGCCCCCCTTTTCAAGTTTAATGGTTGTTCCCTTATTTGCTTCTGGATTTAGCTTCTGAAAAGAGAAGGAGTGAAGATCGCCTGCGTTTTAGCATATGCTTGACTTCTGTAATGTTATTGACAGATCTTTCAGTCTGGATAACAAGAGCAAAGGATTACAATCTAAATCAAATAAGATTAATAGAATCTAACACCGGTGACAGGTCAAGATCGAGAAATCTCAGACACCCAAGGGTAATATTTCAATCGTTCTCTGACGAGGCAAGTCAAGATCGAGAAATCTCAGACAATCTCGAGTAAGATTTCAATCGTTCTCTGACTCGGCAAGTCAAGATCGAGAAATCTCAGACACCCAAGGGTAAGATTTCAATCGTTCTCCGACTCAGTAAGTCAAGATCGAGAAATCTCACTGAGACACCCAAGGGTAAGATTTCAATCGTTCTCTGACTCGGCAAGTCAAGATCGAGAAATCTCAGACACCCAATTGGTAATATCTCAATCGTTCTCTGACTCGGCAAGTCAAGATAGAGAAATCTCAGACACCCAAGGGTAAGATTTCAATCGTTCTCTTACTCGGCAAGTCAAGATCGAGAAATCTGACACCCAAGGGTAAGATTTCAATCGTTCTCTAACGAGGATTGCCGAGTCGGAGAACGATTGAAACTTACCCGAGGGTGTCTGAGATTTCTCGATCTTGACCTGTCATCGGTGTTTGATTATTTTTATTTTATGTACAGACATTCCCCCAATTTTTTTTCCCTTTGCGGTGAAATTCTGTTAGGATGTGTGTTATTCGGTCACATATCATGAAATAAATATATTTGACAATGAACAAGCACGTCACCTTTTTATAGAACAATTTGACTAGGTAAATCCATATAATTTTATTCTCACCGACATTTCCCTTATCTACATTTGACTTGTGTTTATTTACATGTACTGTGTAGTGTGTATATTCGAAGACGGCCGCATCACAATCATCAATGAAATAATACGCAATGTGAAAGAAATACCAAATCACGAACGCTTCAAATTGTAATAATATTTAAAATTCGACTTTCATATCACAATAAATATAACAATAGTAAAGAAAACGTTTGTTTTTAAACGAACAAATCAACACAAACACCGTTATTAGAAATGTATGTCATTTCAATGTGACGTCAATAACTCGGTCAGCTGATTGATTCAGTGAACAGGAACTCGATAAGTTGACAAAAATCATACGCAAACACGTTGTAAACAAATGACACACCATTAAGAGTTTTAAAAGATAGATTAGACTTTGGCTACCGTTATATTTTGTAAAGTATATTTTATTTTAATCACATATACAAACAATATTAACAAAGGATCACAAACAGAGTTATAAATAACACTGAAAAATCTTGAAGCGACGATTACTTTTGGCGGATAACAGGGCGTGTAGCTTGTCTTACTACACCCCCTGTGCAAGACAGAACAATCTTTTCCCGTGAAAATTGAGAACTACTTTATCCTCTGTGTAAGAAATTTGTTTTGCTTTTCTTTTTTTTTCTTTTTTTACCTTGATGACAGACGAGGCTAATATCTAACAAAATCCCGTTTAGGGCCATGTCATGTAATCTTTCATTCATCTTTGACTGTCCAATCATATGCAAGATAGTTATATATGTTGACCAATCGGACAACTCTTGGTGTATACACTCGGCTCTGATACCTAAATATGTAGTAGGCTCATGATTGATCGGTTGAAACACGAACCATGACGTGACGCACTTATATGGGATGCGGTTAGACTTGGTGCTCCACTCGATTACATTTTTCCGATTCCGAGGTAACCAGTCTTTGCTCTTATTTCTTAATACTGTGGGATTAGTGGAGTAGCAGCTAATACCAATCTTATAAAATTTGCCTTGGCAGGAACTGAGACAGAACCCATGATCTACCACACTCGAAATGTACACACTAACAATTACACCACCGATGTGGTTGGCGAAATAATATGAAATGTTATTGAAAATAAGTATTTAAACAGAAAGTTTAAAAAAAATTTCGATGTTTATATTTGAATTTTACAGTTCTTAAATAATGTAATTTATCAAGTTATTCAAAAAATAATAAAGTAAATCTTCTTCATGCGTAGATAGCCTTTTCTGATTTTGGCTGTCTTGTTTTAGCCTTGTGGTTTACTTGCTCCCAAAGACTTTTAAATTATTTTGCTCTCCAATCTTTTGACTTTGAATGTATGAATGTACCCGATGAAGGTTACCAAGAAACGCGTCGTGCACACTCTTATTGCACATCTAGGTTTTTTATTCACACACATGTAGAATTACATTTCAGCAAAATCATGTTATTATATGTTGTACCCATTTCTTCTGTTTAAATGATGGAGCCCTAACTGAGCATGCTCGTTCGTATTATTTTGGGTTTTTTTCCATTGTAAGTGATTATGTTAAATATCAGAACTCAATGATTGTCATTGTTAGATTAACAGATTTTCATAAATTATTTAATACCAAGACCAAGTCATTGCACTCGCAAGATCCACATACATGGTCAACAACTTTCGGTACATTCCTCAAATATATTTAGGCCAAAGTTCATCCATAATATAAAACGATATTAAAGGGAAACAGGATAACCGAAAATGGTAACTTTATAAAAAAGAAATTAGCATGCATATTATGAAAATAAGTATTGTTGCAACTTTAAATACAATTTCATTCTTCAATTTTCTGGCGAATTTATCATTTGCCAGACAAGAATATCGTATCGAACATCATGCCAACTGGAACATTGTTACTACAGAAAGGAATATTTACAATTTTACTATTGGGAAGTCAAAGTCACCAGGTCTACCATAAATCTTTGACTACAGCTGTCGTTCACTGGCAATGTCTAGGTATAAGTTATTATTATACTTCGTGTAAGTTTCTGTAGTGATATTTGGTACTGTAATATTTTGGCATATTAACTGAACAATTAGACACTTAGTATAATAATGATATTAATGTGGTCTTGTCCAGGTAATATGCCAAAATATTACCCAGTTCTGAGAGACATATTACCCGACCGAAGGGGAGGGTAATATGCCTCTCAGACCTGGGTAATATGGGTCGGGTAATATGTCTCTCAGATCTGGATAATATTTTGGCATATTACCTGGACAAGACGGGGAAGGTAATATGCCTCTCAGACCTGGGTAATATTTTGGCATATTACCTGGACAAGACCACATTATTATATAAATATACGAAGCGGATTTTACAGAATAAGTGGTATATACATGTATCTGTAATTATGAGATCACCTGATTATATTAGAGGTAATTAAATAGTCAGGTAGCCGGGGATTACAATGTCTTATTTAAGTGACTATCATATATATGTATCGAGAATTGAAATTACAGATTCGGGATAAATGTTATCTTTTTTTTACCTATGTGCGGCCTTGGAAGATCTGTATGATAACAGTACAAAATAAGTAGGCACACTGGAAAATGAAGCATCTGTCGAAAATCCGCCAACCGAACCCAAACAATTCTACATTATTTGTATTTTCATTGTAACACTCGAGGTAAGCCCATGTAACAAAAACACAGTACATGTAACTTCGTTATGGAGTACACCACTTCCAAAAAAACCACCCGCTAGTGGTGTTGGACGAAAAAAAATGCACAATTCGCCCAAAAGACTGGACGTAAATGATTATCTCGCGTTTTGATAAAGCCAACCTCCCTACACGTGAATAAGGCCAATCTCCCTACACGTGAATAAGGCCAACCTCCCTACACATGAATAAGGCCAACCTCCCTACACGTGAAGAAGACAACTTGCAGTAGATTACAATGACGATCGATTTGTTAGGAGTCGTTGATGGCCCATTGCAAGGCAAACAGTTCCGAGAATGGCTTATTCAAGTTTCATCCACATTTGTGCGTACACGATTTGTTTTATTTGTTCCTAAAGACTTTGTTTCAGTTATATCATGGCGGTCAGTTTCATTGGTGGAGGAAACCGGAGAATATGGAGAAAACCACCGACCTACCGCCAGTCACTGACACATTTTATCACATAATGCTGTATCGAATACACCTCGCCACGAGCGGGATTCGAACTCACAACGTTAATAGGCTCCCATATGATATAGGATATAAAATGTACGGTATCGAAATATCAAAAGTTTGGTGCTATAGCAAAATTGTAAAGATTATGACATGGGACGAGGAAGAAGATAATTTCGCGCAAACCGTTTCCAGTGTCTTTTTTTGATACACACAGATGAATCCGTGATATATATAGTCCCTTATACAAATACCTGTGAAAATGTAGTATCCTAAACAATGAAGGCATATTTTATGTTGATAATCGTTTTATTTTAGTTATCTGTGGTGTGTTGGATGTGTGTGTGTTTGTTTGTCTTCGCCCTGTTGCTTGTGTGACCAATGTTTCCAGTGTCTCTTGATTGCACATTTTTTAATAATTTAATTTGATTTGAATATTGCAATCTGATTGGCTAATCCGCCTGGAGAAAATGTTGGTTATACTCGATAACCTGGATTGGTATTGTGGCGTCACCAACGTGTTCATCCGCCAACGACAAATTCAAATAGTCACATGAAATAATCGTAATTAAAATCGAGGAATCATTAAATTTTGCTGTAAAAATTAAATTATAAGGAATATTTCAAATTGTTGATCAGGTTATACTTGCATAAACTGGTTTGGGTCAGTTTACGCTTTTCATAAACCACATCCAAGCCAGGTTATATCGTATAATCTGTTCAACAATTTCAAATATTCCTTAATTTTCGCAAAGTTTTTCTCTAACATTTATTTACATTTTCATAATACACACACAGAAAACGTAGGTCTCACGTATGTAATAAGTGATCTTTACAATATTCTAACGTTATAGTGGTACAAAGATATAGAAATGCTAAAATATAAATATATTCTATTACCCAACCCAAGACCCAAGGGGGATGTAAACGTACAAAATGTATATACATGTACATATAGTAATCAAGATATGACGTTTACAAATTGAAAAGGCACTTGTTTTATTAAACCAAAAAAATACAAATATTGGAAGTCAGTACTGTTGTTTGATATTCCACTAAACGTGCAGGTCAATTTAGATCCACCAAAACGTGCAGGTCAATTTAGATCCATCAAAATGTGCAGGTCAATTTAGATCCATTAAAACTGTGTTTCATATCGTTCATCTTCTTCATTTGACTTATTTGACGACGAGCGTTCTTCAATCTTGTTTTCCTGATTTGAGAATTTAGATGACGATTGATTTATTAAAGGTAATAAATCTGATTGATTTATTGAAACCACATCTTCCACAACGTTCATTTTTGTTGTTCCTGGCAAAGGATCAGAGATTGCTTGTGTTAAATTTGGTGTAGCATTTAGATCATTAAGACCTTGTTTATTTGTCGAGGAAATATCCTCATTGCTGGTATCGTATGCGGCATTTATTTCACCCAATAATAGCGGTGATGTCCTATGTGAAATACTTGTGTTTGTTGCAGCAGATTCGTTCTCTATAGACACAGTTGTTACTCCTGACTGTAGTGGCACTAAACCTATTTCATTTGTAGTGTTATCCATAAGGTTCCTGGAAGAAAAACTAGTCATAATTGTATTTTTATCTTTTTCTAGAATGCATGTATCACATGAAGCAAAATATGACAGGCGCCATCTTTTAATTGTTATTACTAGTATTCAGTTTTCAAATATATACTGCACATGGGAACTACCGCCACAAACAATTGAACTTTATGTAATAGAAATATACCACTTACCTACGTGTCTACCCGTGGACATTGCGATTGTACCATCCCGAAGCACTTATGTATAGCATGAGGTATAGACGAAGGCTGTACAGTGGTGCTGAAAGATGGTACAATCTCAATGCCCACGGGTAGACACGTATTATAACGATTTTATTCCCGGTTTGAAAAGAAAAACGAATTTGTAGTTTATTTTCTTGTTCGTTTTGTAACGTAATCTTAAGAAAATGCAGAGAAACACCATACAGTTAACAAATTTTCAACGTATCTCGGTCTTGTTTTCTTGTAATTTGTTTGTTTTCGTAATTGGCGCATACCACCGTCACGTGTATAACATTACAATATTCACGACGGCACCAGTAATAGGTTCAATAATTCTATTGATGAAAAACAATGTGTGGTACATAATTTGCGTGATCTGGTAGTACGTTCGAACAAAGGAAGAATTAAGGTGACTACAATAACACGCAAAGATATTAAAATGTTTGTATTTAAACAACATGCCCATTTCTATGAAGACGCAATTTGAAATAACATCAAAATAAAAGCTTCATGTAGTGCCAATCAACAATATGTTACACTACACGGTAAAGATGGCCACCAATACAGTAGGAACACTAAATCTCTTAATATAATTTTATACATTGCGGTTTTTTTCTGTAATTATTGAGACGTTTTTCTTTCTTCCTTTTCAAAAATTCCACCTTCCATCCCCCGTGTGTGATACAATGCACTTTGAGATTCTTAAGTTTGACAGGTATAGCGACAACCAGACACCCCATGGATATTCAAGACAGAGGAAGAATACTTATAAATTTGTTCACCCGTCATACATACCCAGTTCTGGATTAAACTTGCCTGTAGGTAAAACACTTCTTAATATACTTTTTAAATAGTACCACAAGCCGCAATATTCTCAAGCGCCTTCAAGTATGTACCTGTTGTCATTGTAAAGCATTACCGGAAGTGAGTGAGTGATTGTTGTTTAACGCCATCAAGTAAGCAATTTTTTAGCTAGATCATTACAAGGACAAACTACCTTTTGATGCTTAATTATAAAAAGAAAGATTAGACAGTGCTGGTCAATAATTATAAAAAGAAAGATTAGACAGTGCTGGTCAATAATTCCATCAAAATCACCAAAACGAACTCAATGTATTATCACAAAAGAGTTTGATTTTTGTAATGCTAGCGCACTGAAACAGCATCTGTGTTCTGTGAGTAGACATATCGCTCCACTTGGACACAGTATCCTGATTCCAAGCCAATCAGACTTTGCTCCTACTCATTCATACTGCGTGCTTACCAGAGAAGCAGCAAATACCGGTATATGATCTTGCCCAACCTGACCGAGGATCGAACGAATGATCTACCACACTCAAGGCAAGAATGGCTAATATTACACAACCCTGTTGCTAAACACAATGTATCTAAGCACAATTGACAATAAAAATACAATTTCACCAGAAGCAGGAGTAAAATGGAAATTCCCACCGCGATTTAAAAAAAACTATTTGTATCAACGACAATTGTAATGCTTACTGATGCTCTGTGATACAAATGTAAATAAGCTGTGAATGACTGATAGCGATAGATAAAAGACAATAATGACTATTGTATGTAATGTTTGAATAAAAGTGTAATCAACCACAACCTCATAGAGTTATATCTCTCTATGAGAACCAAATAAAAATACTTTTATCCTACCCGAGCACATGAGTTCACCCCCGGTTATTGGTGGGGTCCACATGAGTTCACCCCCGGTTATTGGTGGGGTCCACATGTGTTCACCCCCGGTTATTGGTGGGGTCCGTGTTGCTCTTCTTTGTAGTGTTTTGTGTTATTTGTATGCGTCCTGTATCTAATGTTGATAGTGTCTCTAGATTGTCCATTATTGATTACCCCTTCAGTTTTCTCTAACATAATGTATAATGTTAAGGCCCTATTTAGTGTACCTAATTCTAGAAATGTTCTCAATTATCTGGTTTTCCAATCTTTTGATTATGAGCGTTTCTGGTGAAAGTTATTTCAGAAACGGGTCGTTCACACTTAATAAGATATCTACATTTTCATTGCTATCCCTGGGTCAATGCCTCTGAAAGCTTCCGGGGGGATCAACCGCCCCATAGTCAACTCTGCAGCATTGACATAGTTTATTACATATATTTATGTCTGAAATGTACTAATCTTAAGTAATGTAATTGATTAATGGTAAGGCCAACTCCTTCAGGAATATATAACCTTACCTGATGTTGGCTATTCTGTTGATACCCTTTTATGTACTTGCTCCATAATACTTTTAAATCATTTGGTTCACCAATATTATACTATGAGCATACCCGTCAAAGGGTATTTCAGAAAAGCCCTCTGCGCACTAAATTAGATATCTACGTTTTTATTATTATCCGCCCAGTTGGCAGAGTCACTGACACTGATTGCCCCCTTTTTTTTTTCTTCTTCTTTTTTTTTTGTAATCTTCATCTTTGCCCCTTTGATATCTTCAAATTCTTCTTATTTGATAAATATTTCCTAATAATTACATGCAGTGGACAGTATAGCCATTCAAGGAAGAAAAACATTTATATAAAGACAATATAAACAACTACAGTCTAAGGACAATGTTTTTCAAAGGATACCAACGACAACAGAGACAAGAATATTCGTTTTATTAGAAGGTATATGTTATTCTAAATGACTACGGTTGAAGTCCTTATCGACCTTATTACCGTAAAACATTAGATATCTTTTACGACAATATATTTGTTTCCTCTTAACATTTTTACACAGGAAATGTGTACTTTTATGTAACTAAATTAGATTTTTGTGATTGTATTGAAAGGTCTTAAAATTCTTCTTCTATTACTCGGAATTACCAGTACCCAAGAAAAGCAACCATGCATGGCCTTAAAAAACGTTTATTAAAAACATTTACTAACATTATCTACAATAAAACAGTTGTTAATGAGTAAAAAATTAGAAGCATGTTATACAATCACAATCGGTGCAATATATTGTCACAATGGTCAATCCGAATAAACAAAAACCCAGCGAGCATGTGCTACGAGCATGTTCGTAAATGAACATTTGTGTCAGGTGTCTTTCACACTGTACACATTCGTATAATTTAACATGCAGGTAGGTATCTGAAGCAAATTAAACAACATATACAGTCAAACTTATCCATGAGGTCACCTCTATTAAGCAGTCCCCTGTATTAAAATGTCACCTTTTTCTTGTATTATTCTTGTAGAAATTCTCATATGAATTGAACCTCCTTTAAGAGGTCATCTGTCTTATAAGACCACTTTTTCTTTGTCACAAAGATGACTTCTCAATATAGGTTTCAGGGGCGGATCCAGGATTTCAAGTTGGGGGCGAGGCGCGAACATTTTTGGGGTATTTCGTGTGAAAAATCACGATTTTACGCAAAAAAATCATATTTTTTCCAATTTTCCAATTTTAGGGGGGGGGGGCGCCGGGTGCGGCACCCCCCTGGATTCGCCCCTGGGTTTGATGAAGTGGATATGACTTGATTTTATTTTCGAAAAACTACTACACACAGACCAAACTTACACTTTGAGTTATCAAGGAAACGATTTGTCTGATTTGAAATGAAATGGGGATGAGGAGAATATAGTGTTTAACGCCACTTTCAACAATATTTCAGTTATATTGAGGCGGTCAGTTTTATTAATGACGGAAACCGGAGAAACCACCGACCTGTCACAGGTCACTGATAAACTTTATCACATAATATTGTATTGAGTACACCTCGCATTCATGAGCGGGATTCGAACTCACAATGTTAGTTGTTATAGGAACTGATTGCATAGGTAGTTATAAATCCAACTACCATACGATCACGACTCCACTCATACGGAAAGTGTTCTACAGTTCTACATGCAGATTGATTACCATTAACAAAAGAGACAGATACACGAGACTGAAGATATGATTATTGGAGTGGAATCTTAAATAATAAAAAAAAACACATTATACATTGTAAAATAAAACATAACATGCATTGTAGATCTGCCATATTTTCATAGTATATAGACAATATTAGTGCAGTGTCTAAAAATATAAAGTTTATGTGTATGAGGTTTAAAAACTAGGATAAAGGCGAGGTTCGTCGAGACTTTCCCCAGTTTTGTTCTGAATACACATGTACATCAACTTTATATTTTAAGACACCACATTAATATTGTGTTTATCCTGCAGAAAAATCACATTAATCCATTGACGTTTATATTTTGAATTAAATATTAAAATTATATAATTCTCCCTTGATTGCCCCTTTTGATATTTCCTGTCAACAGGAAGTGAACTGGGTTTATAACTAGGTTCCCAAAGCTCAATAGGTAACATATGTCAGGGGTACCAGGGAAAAAAAAGCAACATTTCGACAGTATATAATAAAAAGTTATCAAGTCAATGCAATTTGCTTGCTGAAATAGAACAAGTGCAGGATAAATGATTATATTAAAAATATAACAGACATCAGCTACTATAAAAACGAATGTATGGAACGTAATAATAGAAAATACAGACATAAACAATAAAGCAAAATAAACATGCTATGTGAAAAATGAATAAATTATTTGAGACAATAAAATTGTATGGTAACATGCTAATTACATACAAAAGAAAAGTCTAAAATGATAACAAAATATATATATAACTACAAAAAGCAACAGCTTATATCGTACATATTTATTTACAACAATATGTTACAACAGATGTTGGTATTCAGATTGATAGGACTGCAAAATTGGACCTAATCATGAAAAACGACACATGCACTTTAATCAATAACTGTATAAAAGGTGTTTTCAAATAGACCACCATCTTTAGAATGCAGGCGCTACATAAATTGAAGACATGATCAAAGCCGGATCAGTATATACTAAAATCGCAAACGTGACAAAAATGTCATTCGAGTATAAAAACTTGAAAATAGGTTAACTTTAGTTCTTCGCTATTTTAACCTGAATTTTTAAAGTGTGAGGAACAGTCATTGATCTAAGAAAAAATTGATAAAATTCAGTTGTGGTTGGTAGGTTATATTATGTCTCTCTTTTAAGGGGTAGCGTTATGGTGTTTAACACCACTTTCAACAATATTTCAGTTATATCGTGGCGGTCAGTTTTATTGGTGGAGGAAACCGAACTACCGGGAATAATCAACCGATCTGCCGCATGTCACTTACAAACTTTATTACATAATGTTATATCGAGTACACCTCGCCTGATCGGGATTTGACTCTCTTTTAAGTAATGTATACATTTGTGCTATTAGCCATCATGAGTGATTGTTTTAGCTATATATTGCAATGCCAGATTGTTATATTTATCACAGTAAGGAGATCTAATAAGTTTGATGAGTTAGGGGAATGTTATAAGAACATGTGTTACGTCCTCAAACTATTTAAGAAAATATGTTTGGCGAGCGAGATAAATCAAAACGAAATTGTAGCACACACGAAATATCATTATATGTTATTCAAGTTCTAGACAGGGTATATAATGTCACATTCCCGACTTCGGATTTATGTATCCCAAGCCGCAAGTCGAGGTATACATAAATCCTAAGCCAGGAATGTGTCATTATATACCCTGTCTAGAACCTGAATAACTATTATATTATTGTGTATAGTTTTTAATTTTATGAATTCACACATTGTCATGCCGTTACGGAAAATCCGTTTCCGTATCTACGGCGTCATTTTTGTATGGTTGATTACGCTGAAAACATTCATTACACCATATCGATGACATTTCAGTCCATTCTAAAACAGTTGTCCTTGCAAAACATGTTTATTTTATCGACCAGCATAATGAAATGAGTTGGTAAGCCGTAATAGGATAGCAAAAGCACAGCTAGAACTGGCAGGCAAGTGACATTTTCCTGTAAACCATAATATTGTCATATACCGGTATCTTCAAAAGTCTATTACAAATAGTTTATAACGAACCACATGCTGGTGAAAAAGTATAAAAAAAAACTTTATTAAAAAAATAATAATAAAAATATTTTATGATGTCTATAATGATGATTCTTTTATAAATAAACAATACAAATTTAGCTAAGACCAATACAACAAATAACCATTCCTTTAAGAAGAATTTTACGTTTTACTAGTCAAGCCATATATGGAATATCTTTAAAGCATCTAAAGTTATCATTGTTTTCATTGAAAACGGAAATGTACAAAAGTAAAAAAAATAGAAAAAACAAATCTATTTAAACATTATTTAGCAAAACTATATAAGCAAAATTTGAAGATACCAAAGGGGTGTAACCAGAAACCGTAAATCAAAGAAGGCTAGACAACTCAATGGTCAAAAGACAAAGGAAAATAGGACAAACAACGATCTACAAAACATTACACAAAAAGCCAACGATCGAGCATCACGTACCACACTAAGACATGAGGTTGAACTCATGTGCCCCGGGAGGGTAAGCAGTTCCTTCTCCACATGTGGCAACGTCGTAGAATATTTTGCTGTTTTGAATGTTCCACTTTGCAGATAATTTTGCTATGAATATTTTTTATGCAATTTTGCTAAAATAATAAAAGGTCAAACAAACAAAAAGAAAGCAGTCTAACAATACATACAATAATTTGTAATATACACACACACATGCAAAAGCAAACGAAAGAAAAATGCATGGTTACATAATAGTGGTGTCCTCGTTACCAATGTAAGCTTCTTCCTCAATAACTTGCCTGTTTAAATGCCCGTTAACCATTTCTTGTTTATTTGCAGATTGGTTTTCAACTCTTCCTTTTGCTAATAAAAGTCCAAGACTTTTCGCTGCCTGTACTTTCTAAAATGGCAACATTATCTATATTACATGTATTATAGCTAACTAAATAGGAAGAGTGTGAGTAAGTGATTGCTGCTTAACGCCAACTCAGCACATTTGCAGCTATATCATGACGAGAACAAGTTAATTTTCAATGAGATGATGATGAGGTCCGCTTTGTTCTAGACCAACACGCTGAGTTGGATTTTTTATAGTGCTAACTCACTGAAACAAGTCCGTGGATAGACATGTCGCCCTACTCGGACACATTATCCTGATTCCGAGCCAACCAGTCTTTGTTCTTTCTCCTTAATGCTGTGTGCTTAGCGGAAAAGCAACAAAAACCAATTTAATAGTCTTTGGTTTGACTCGATCAGGGCCCGAACCAACGATCTACCACACTCGAGGCGAGCACGCTAACCATTACACCACCGATACGGTTCTAAATAGGAAGAAGAAACATGGTTAGGTTAATAAAAAAAAACATAAAAAGCAGATCGTCAGTATATCTAATCTAGTCAATTAATGATTTTAATAAATTATAAAATTGAACATGCAATGCATGCTACATCAGTGTATGGGGGAATCTGCATACAAATTTGAGGGTGATGAGGAAACACTAGGCAATTTTTCAGCATATCACTGCAAATAGAATGATTTTTTATGAGAGGATAATGTGCATCTGCTTTAGACTATACCAATATACTAAGTTGCTAGCTCACTGAAGCAAAAGTTCAATTGTAGGTGATGTCGCTCCACTCGAAGACTTAATCATGACACCGATCCAATCAATTATTGTCCTTACTCTTATGCTGCGTTCTCAGAAGTGGTACTAGTAGGGGAGTATAGACGAATGTTCTGATAATAGGGTCGAAATATAAGTGTTTGAAAGTGGGGCCACAACAACCACTTCTAGCATATGCAGTTCAGGAGCATTGATTAGTCGATCTATCTATTCAACATACCGGTAATTTGTGAACGTTCTTGTATTGTGATTGCTTCAGTTTTTATATTGCACTTTAGTTTTGTCCATTTTAATCATCCGAATTGGTAATTTTTTAGGTATTTTCACCAGAAAATATGTTAAAACCCTTTACATACCTTCCATTTTGATTCCACAGACTGCCTATGTTTTGATGCATGCTTGAGACAAAGTTGGCTGATTGACTGACTGAATGCTCCGTGACCATGGCGATCATGTGACGCTTTGTGTGATGAGTGTGCATGTTGGCCTGCTTCCGCTGGTACTACCAACAACACAGGTTTCGGACCTTTATCTGGCTATAAACAATTATTTAGTTTTTTATTTAGTTTTCTGCGAGCAACTGAATTTCCTATTTCAAAAATGAAATCGTCATCAGCAGAAAATAACAATATATCATTGCAAGTCTATATATAATATATTCATTATTATTCTTTACCGTCATACTCATAGAAGCAAACTCCATTAGTTTAGTGTTTTTTAATAGTGTCTTGTAGAAACACATTTATTGTTCTGTCTTATGCAAAGGATATTCAAATGTTTGCCTTAATGAATCCACCTCAGATGTCTTCTCGAATCAACGTTATATTCTTAAATAGAACCAGATGACAAAATAATGACCCAATGTGATTCTTATTCCACAAAGGACCAATAGAGAAATATAATGTTAAAATAAATGAATTTGAATACTGAAGTTTCCAACGCCACATTCAAGAATATACAAGCTATACCACAGCGATCAGATTTATTGGTAGAGAAATCGTAGAAAGTACCAAACGTTTACAAATCTCTGCAAAATGCTATCACATAATGGTGTATCAAGAACACCTTTCCAGGATCGGCGTTCGAACCCACACATCATATTGACTATATGCTCTAATTGCCCCTCTGTTGACAAATTAAAATAACATACGATAGCAATGAAGAAGGCCATAAACAATTTGTATTTTTTTTTTTTATCAAATTGTGATTGCCATAGCAACCTAAGCTGATAAATACCATATTCATTATATACTGACCAACAACTCTAACTTAAGTACTGTCCATGGAATATAACATGGTCCATCAAACTGCTCTTTTGTAAATGCATTCTGCGCAGAACCTTAAATGATAAATTGAAAAACAAATATTAAACAGGTAAATTTTGCTCCTTAAATCAAATAGTTCTGAAATTACAACCTTCCTCTATCAATAATATTTTGCAATCTTTAAAATTTATTTTATTTTCCTGTTAGGCCAATCAATGTTATGTTTAGTTCTAGTCGGACTAAATCTGTAGATAATAAATATATGCATTTAATATGATAGGACTCGACAAAATATATGCATGCATGTTTCTCTCTCAAATGGAAAAGCCATGTGTATAATTTCGACAAACTTTTAACAAATTTTACTGATCAATGTCATGTTATATCCACATAGGATGTGGTAGATACAAAATAGAGTTCTCAAAATAAATATGAACTCTCTCTTCCCATTTTAAACTACTTAAAAAAAAATGTACCACTCTCCCTGTAAAATTTACAAACAGTCTGTAATATAAAAAGTGAGAACAATCATATCAAATAAAATGTTCATTTTCTTGTTTGAGACACACTGTTTTAAGGAATTGCATCTTATATTGGTAAAGAATATTGAGAAATTCCTTCATACTTACCATTAACTAAAACAACATCACACATTGAAGAATTAACAGTAAACATGTTGTTTTCTATACTACTTAAGAGGTAGGAATTTTCTAACCGAATCTTTACTTTCTCTTTTGTCCATCCCTGTAAAAATAAATAGTACATAAAACAGTTCAAAATAAATGAAAAAAATAGTACTGGACAACTTCTACAGTACTTTTGAAAACGAGTTTTTGCAATTATTAACACATTTATAGCCGTCTGCTGTGAAACACATTTATTAAAAACAGTTGAAAGTGCAGTAATGGTGAACTTGTATGGCACTGTTGTAAAGACATTATTTATTTACTAAATTGTAGTAATGAAAGTCGTCCTCTCTGCCAGATGAATGAAAGGACACACCAACACAACACAACAACAGTCAATCTGACAGGTCTAACAAAATTAATATTGATAATGGTAAACTATAATTAGACATTAACGTTCCCGGCGTCAAGCAACACTAACTCACTAACACATGAATTGATATATTGAAATAGCAGATCAGGTAATTATTATATGTTTATTTCTAAAATATATATTCATTAGAATAACAGATTAACTTTAAATTATTTGCCTTTACAATCTTTTGATTTTGCGCATACTTGATGAATGTTGTTCCAGAAACGTGTCGTGCGCACTAAAGGATTTGATATCTTACGTTTTTATTATTATTATGTACAATGCTTGATGATGTTTATACTAACCTGGTATGATGGCTGTTTCATAAGAACATTGGTAGCAATTCTGTTTCCACACACATGCCACAATCGATACTCTAGAGGAGGTTCAATATCCTCAAAATGGCTAATAGCATACTCCATGTCCTCTAGGCTAACGAATAATACCTGTAATATAAAAAATTCAAATGAACTCATTAAACGTAGAATTCAAATCATTTTTTATTAGAAATAGCAGATATGATAGGTTTGATCCAAAGTACATACAAGTATAGAGTACTATACAATGTTGATGAATAATGCAACATTAGCATGTTTTGAAAACCGAAACTACCGAGTCATCTACGACCATCAGTGAATTACCTCGAACTAGAGGTATGCATGCCTCTAACCCGGAGCTGGTGCGATTTTTGCTAGATTTGCAAACTTATTTCATTTGCAGGTTGAAGCTTAAGCATATATGTATCAAATTACTAACTGAGTTTGGTTGGTTAGTATGCCAACCCTAATACCAGTGACAATTAACATGTATTTATGGTGTGACGAATAAACGGACGGACGATTAACCAACATATACTCCATTAAATGACTCGCAATTAGAACAGAAAACTTTCATACTAGTATTCAGTGTCATTTAGATTGCTTTACAAGTGTATGGTTCTTGTTCGTAGTTGTGTTGTAAAACAGATGTTATATTTAAATTCAATTATTGCAAACAAATAATTTCATTTTTATTAATTACCTGTACAGCAGTCTCACAGCTGACCGTGGCTGACCTCGGTTTCTTTGTTAACAGACCCATTTCACCTATTATGTTACCAGATGTCAAAAAGTCTATAAGATTAGCCTTTATTTTCATTTGTGATCCTGATGGTTTATCTTCTAATATGATGGGTTTACCTGGCTGGCTGGTAGATTCCAACTGAAAAGTATAACAGAGGTACGAAATAAGTATATTTAAGTATATGTGTTTGAATGATAATACATTTTACGCTTTGTCTTTCTATTGTTCTCATTTCCCAAAATTGAAACTTCCCTACGAGGTCTTCCGATCAGATCTCGCATCGCTCAAATACCACCCAATCTAATTAAAATTCGATCTTTAATTGCTCTCGGTTTTGCTATGTGGCACATAAACCTTATACGTGACATATAAAACCTGTAGCAACTAAAGATCGAATTCTAATTATATTGCTAGCCACCATATTCATCAGGTCCTTCTCTCTGCTCTCGAACGAACTATTTTTATACACATACAGTAGACACGTTAAATAAAAAAAAAATATATCTTTGGTGTCTTTTATGACAATGTCATAGCATTTAATCAAGAAAAAGCATTATCTTCAGCAGAGTTTCTTTAATAGAAAACCACCAGTGGACATTCTGTGATGAACGTTGTAAATTTAATAAACACAAATGTTCAATATCGAGTAACATACATATATTTTTCATAGACGGCACGATCTTCTGTGTTTCTATGTTAAGCAAATCTGTAATTCTTAATAATGTCTAGTTGCCGGCTCTCTTTGGTAGCTGGACGCACATTCTATACCGTGGCGTGTTGAACTCGACACATCTTGAAGTGATAAAGTTTATCTGTTATGAAAAGAAAATTTAAACAGTGATTGTCAACAATTCCAAAAATATCAACAAAACGATCATTACCTCTGACCTAAAATCATTAAGACAAGTATAATCTGTGCTTCTTCTTCGTATATTCCAGTTCCCCATCAATAACAAGTGGTTGTTACGATATATTAAAACATATGGTATAACTTACCCTGACCATACCAGATACAATAAGGTATATTCCACCAGGAGGATCACCTTCATGTATTATTACATCTTCATAATTATAGCTGATAAGTTTGGCCTTCTCCTACAATAATAAAAATTATTTTTCATTAGAACGATGAAGTACAGATGTAGTGTTTATTGAAAGAAATAAAGAATACCACTCTATTGGATGCTTAACTTGAGATAAGAATATTGCCTTTTCTTGCTTCATTCGTAAGATTTTCTACATGATTGCAATTTATACCACGACTGTCTGCAATATCACCAAATTGTATGTTTGCTTGTGAAATAGCCTTTTGAGCGTAGTGTGGATCTATTTACTAAAATAACTGAAATCAAATTAAAAGTTAGAGATGCATTACGTAATATATAATGTACACATCCTACCTTGATATAAGATACAAGACTTTGTTCATTCCGCAACCAGAAGATGTTATTGAGCATTTTATCAGGAGGTGGTAGTGGAAGACTTGGAGGTGAATTCAACAGCCTCTTCATCATTTCTTCAACCATCTATAAAAATATCAACAGTTATTTTAAATATATAAACTCGTAGAAATATTTCAAATCATACCTGCAAGTGTCATTTGGGTTTATATTCAGCTACATGTATATGCATAGTTGACAGATGAAAACAATTACGTGTCTGGCTGGGCGAAAAACGACGGAAAAATAATTTGATAAGAAACCCTGATAAAGAGGTCAAAGGATTGATACGATGCAGAAAATTGTCATATGTTAGTAAAGACAAGGTATTTTTTGTCGACATGACCAACAAGTGTTGATACACGATAAATCGAAACGATGGCACGAAACATACAAACTTTGAAAACGATTATTCGAAAACCATATGAGTGATTTGTAAGAAGATGTTGTCTATCATGTTATCCTATTATGTTGCTTTATGTTGTGATGTACGTTAAGATTTCAACATAAAAACGATGCTCGGTTTGTCTTTACCCCAAGTTGTTTGTATGGGGGTCCTACTTGACTTGTCTACATAAGTTTCATCGCGGGTGTCTTATAAGAGGTAGGCACTGCCTACCATTCGTGTTTGTATGGGGGTCCTACAGGACTTGTCTATATAAGTGGGTCCTACAGGACTTGTCTATATAAGTTTCATCGCGGGTGTCTTATAAGGGGTAGGTACTGCCTACCATTCTTGTTTGTATGGGATTCCTACAGGACTTGTCTATATAAGTGGGTCCTACATGACTTGTCTATAAAAGTTTCATCATGGATGTCTTATAAGAGGTAGGTACTGCCTACCATTCGTGTTTGTATGGGGGTCCTACAGGACTTGTCGATATAAGTGGGTCCTACAGGACTTGTCTATATAAGTTTCATCGCGGGTGTCTTATAAGAGGTAGGTACTGCCTACCATTCGTGTTTGTATGGGGTCCTACAGGACTTGTCTATAAAAGTTTCATCATGGGTGTCTTATAAGAGGTAGGTACTGCCTACCATTCTTGTTTGTATGGGAGTCCTACAGGACTTGTCTATATAAGTTTCATCGCGGGTGTTTGATAAGGGGTAGGTACTGCCTACCATTCGTGTTTGTATGGGGTCCTACAGGACTTGTCTATATAAGTTTCATCGCGGGTGTTTTATAAGGGGTAGGTACTGCCTACCATTCGCGTTTGTATGGGATTCCTACAGGACTTGTCTATATAAGTGGGTCCTACAGGACTTGTCTATATAAGTTTCATCGCGGGTGTCTTATAAGGGGTAGGTACTGCCTACCATTCTTGTTTGTATGGGGGTCCTACAGGACTTGTCTATA
>MJUT01003428.1:447760-468656 GCA_002080005.1 Gigantidas platifrons
CGGGTGTCTTATAAGAGGTAGGTACTGCCTACCATTCGTGTTTGTATGGGGGTCATACAGGACTTGTCTATATAAGTTTCATCACGGGTGTGTTACAAGAGGTAGGTACTGCCTACCATTCGTGTTTGTATGGGGTCCTACAGGACTTGTCTATAAAATTTTCATCACGGGTGTCTTATAAGAGGTAGGTACTGCCTACCATTCGTGTTTGTATGGGGGTCATACAGGACTTGTCTATATAAGTGGGTCCTACAGGACTTGTCTATATAAGTTTCATCATGGGTGTGTTACAAGAGGTAGGTACTGCCAAGCATTTGCGAGCATCTTGGTTCACTCCCAGGGTTAGTTGGTGTCCCTGTTGCTCATCCTTTCTAGTTGTTTGTGTTGTGTTTGTTTGTTTTGTTTGTCTTCGTCCTGTGTCTTGTGTGCCCAATGATGTTGTTAGTGTCTCTGAATTGTCCATTCTTGATTGCCCCTTTTAGTTTTATCTAGCATTTATTAACCACGTGTACAATACTGTATATTAGATTATCCACGAGAGGCTATATCATAGAATAATTTACTACAGAGTTCTCTCTTTTATCTCACAATGAAGATAATCTTTCATTTCTGATCCAATTACAAACTATGAAGATGATCATACATTGACTAATTCAGTACTTACAAACTTCTAACAGTACAGTGGTTAAAAAAATTAACGAAGGATAACAACTGTGATAAATGGACGACGGACGACCACTGTGATATACGGACGACGAACGCAACATGTAAATATTTAAAAAAAAAATCATCACTATTCGAATTTATGAACTTCAATATAACCCTTTTTTTAATAAGCGCTGTACCTTTTCTAACTTGTGTCCCTCAGCCTCTTCCAGTATACCATCCAGCAGTAATTCATGGATGCCGTCACGTAAACTGTTAAGAACATTTCTAATAGCCTGACGTGTCTTAATGGATAGGGCAATATCTGGATGTTGTTTCTGCAGCATTCCTATATATAACAACACAATTAATCATACTACTGACAAACTGCAAACGTAGAATTGATTACAAAAACAATGGTACTCAATGCCTTGGGTATTTTTCTAAATATAACCACCATTGCTAAAAGTGTTGCATAATTTATGAAATAAAAGTGTAGATATCAAAAGAAAAGAAAGCTTAAACAGTGATGGACCACAATTCCACCAACTAAACCGAACAATGATCCCTCACTTTAAATCACTGATCACTGAACACAAAAAAAGACCATAACACATGACGCTGGAAATCAAGGTTTGTTTCAGATTAACACATTGCATTTCATTTCAATGTTTCTCTAAAGTTTTGTTTTGAAATATACCATGTTGAGAAAATTACATGCAAATATTTTATTAAGAGGTTTGAAATATAGATAACTTTTACAACACATGTTATATCATATCATTGAAAAGGACCATAAAGACGATTACTTAGTATCAACACATATAACAGATCGCATTACCCACCCATGGCATTGAACATCATAACCCTAAACCGTATTACCCACCTAGACATCGTATGACATCCAAACGTCCATTGTCGCTAGCTTGTTTAAGTGTTCTTGCAATTTCCTTGTGATCCACCATATGTTCTATGAGCTTACTGACTTCTTCCTCTCCAGCTACATATCCACGACCGACGTCATATCCGTAACTCAATTGCTGACTGATCAATAATTTCATCAGGTTTAGAAATAATGGCATGGTGGGCTAAGATGAAATATGGTATGTCTTTAAAAAATATGGAAATTAATGATCTAAAAAATTCAATATGAATCGATATGATATACATTGAAACGGAAATACATTCTTCACTCAAACCATGAAAATGGGCATGTACCAATTTAAGTGAATTCGCAGTACATAACGTTGTCTGCGTACATGTTTTATATTTATCTCGTATATGCTCTTTGTGTTGTCGTCACAACCACTTCCCATTAATTATACAAGTACATCTAAGATGATTTTCATTATTTATGTTTCTCTCTTATTGGCCAACACGTGGAAATAATCTTGCTGTTTGAAAACACAATGTAAATTTGTAGCAGAACATTTTAGCAGGAACTACCTAATAAGATATCCTCATTTCGTTCTGATGAGACAACCAACTTAAACTGATAAATCATATTACAACAATAAAAACGAGAATTGGGCATGATACGTCACACATAAAAGAAAATTTACAGTAAGCTGAAGTATCCAGAACAAAAATGACGGGCGCCATAACTGGAACATGAACTGCTTACCCCTCCGGAGCACATGAGTTCACACCTGTCACACGTGTTGCTCGATCTGTAGTTTTCTGTGTAGTGCTTTGTAGATTATTGTATCTCCTTTTATCTTTCTTTGTTCACCATGTATTGTCTGTCCTTCTGACTACTCCTAAGGTATTTCAAACTTTTCTTTTTTGACATACGAGTTGCAAAATACATTTGAACATACACCTCATAAAAGGAGATGTGCTTTAGGTGAGGTATTGCAATTTTAAAAACTATTCAAATGTCTGTTTTTTGTGTGTTTTTTATATACATAATAACAACTTTTCTTCATTATTATTTAGAATTATGATGAGAACATGAACATCAGTAGTTAGGACAGAATGGAGGTACTAAATAGAAATAAACTCTAACAAACCTCTAACAACCTAAATAATCTGATGACACGTAATAATATAAACACTACAAGTACAACATGAACAATATGGTGACTGTTTCCATATACTGCTGGTAACGTAAAGCTGAGAGTAATGTCCACAATCCCAATAGAAATGATTGCCAAACACAGATTGTTCCAACAAACAGTAAAATAGCATCTCCTCAGATAGATCACCTGTAATATAAAACATCATTATCTGTATTGATAAAACGATGCTCCCGTCGTCTTTACTGACTTTTGAGGTTGTAGGGGTATGTTTTTTTGTTATTTGTATTTGCTTACGTATATTGGTTACCACAGGATTTCCACATCGCATGATGTTCGTATCGTTTAACAGTTGCACAATTGGTTCCACTAGTGGAGCTGAAGCTGCATACCTTTCCGGAGCACCTGTGTTCACTCCCAGTTATAGTGGGTTCTCGATGCTCAATCGTTAGGCTTCTGTGTAATATTTGGTAGACCACTGTCTTTTGTCATTTTCTTTTGGTATCTTCGAACTTAGTCTTTCTAATAACATATTTCAAAATTGAAATAATGCATTGTGTCGTTTGTAGTTTTCTGTTGGCTTTATTTACTGTTGTACGAGTATTAATAGAAAACTGCAAGATATTACACAACTACAACACTTAAAACTGACTTCATGAATGATGATTTGATCTAGTAAGTAATATTCGTTATGACATCGGGTATTCTTCAAAAGCTATTTTCGAGGTTAGGGTTATGGTGTTTAACACCACTTTCAACAATATTTCAGCTATATCGTAGCTGTCAGTTTTATTGGTGGAGGAAACCGAGGTATCCGGAGAAAGCCACTGACACACTTTTTCACATAATGCAGTATCGTGTTCACCTCGATCTGAGCTGGATTCGAACTCACAACTGTAATTGTGATAGGAACTGGTGGCATAGGTAGTTGTAAATCCAACTACTATACGATTACGACCACGAAGACCTTTTAATAAGCTATTTTATGGTTCAGCCACATAAAAGTAATGTTCTTACCTTGGCTACGGCCTCTATAATATAAAATGACACAAAGACAACATTTAATGATCTAAAGACGTATTTCCTGTCATGGATAGCTGGAAGATATTCGCTAGTAACGGAGAGTGCTACATTTGCCATATCCAGGGCTATCATACAATATAAAATAATACGAAAAGCTGTATGGTTGAGGACACGAGAAAGACCAGTCATACATGATGTTGTTGATGGTTCTGGTTCAAGATCCACTATGAATCTCTTGAAGAAACGTTTCTGAAATATATGATGTTAACAGTAAGTATTAAGTACCTATCACCTTCTACATACTGGAAAAGCGGGAGGGGTGTTATGGAGTTTAACGCCACTTTCAACAATATTTAAGTTATATCGTGGTAGTCAGGTTTTTTAGTGGAGGATACCGGAGTACCCGGTGAAAACACCAGCGACCTGCTGCAAGTCACTGACAAACTTTATCACATAATATTGTATCGAGTACACCTCATGATGAACGGAGTTCGAAATCACAACTGTAATGGTGATAGGCACTGATTGCACAGGTTGTGGTCAATCCAACTACCATACGATCACGACCACGACGGCCTCTGTAATATACTGGACTACAAGTAACACTATTACATAACGTCATAAGAGTACTAAATATTTACTTTTACAGCTAAGCATAACACCCGGACATATTACTGATACTCCGAACCACCAGTGTTTGTTCTAACTCTTTATCGCTGCGCACTTAGTGAAGAAGCAATAAAAACAAAATACATGGATATTGTCTTTATTTCTATTTAATGTGGTATCAAACCCAAAATCTTCCGCAGTTGAGACAACCACCTGAACCATCACTCGACTGCAACGGTCGACCCGATATCTACTAGACACCAAATTTGTAAACAAGGACGGACTTCACAGCTTGTGCAATGCGCAGAGAAGAAGGTTTCAAAAATGTTGTCTCAGTCTTCATTCCTAATAATGTATTACATGTATATGTTTTCGCCAGCTTCACGCATTTTATTGTCTCAATACAGATTGCGAGATTACAAAAATAAGGGATAGGTATAGTTTAAAGGTTAAATTACATTTTAAATTAAAAGAGAACTATCATTAAATGATAAATATATATATATAAAAATCCTTTCTAATAACCACAATATATACTCTCGAGAGTTAAATTTAAAATTTTAACCACTCGCCTGACGTCTTGTGGTTAAAAATTTAAATATAGCTCTCTTGAGTGGAGAAATATCGTAACCCACGGGCAACTGAAGGAGAATTTGTTTCTCCCATTATTTACCGATTAATTACCGATTTGACAACATGCGGGGAAAAGCACGAGACATTTTAATCCTCTAGAGGATTACATATTTTTCCACCACTGGTTCAGCGTGGTTAAAACGCCGTAATAATGGGAGAAATAACTTCCCATTCGTTTTTATGAATAACATGACGATATTTTTGTTGCTGCGGTTTCGGTTATGAGTAAAATTGTGTTCATAACCGGAAAACATGATTAGTTAATTTTATATTAGAAAGAATTTCACATTGTTTGTGACTCGAGAAACATGAAAAACAAATGAAGTTTATTGTCAGTTGAAAACACAAAGGTTTTTGAAATTGTGACGTCATGACAGTGAGTAGTTGTTTTATGTAAAATATCAAATCTGTTAAACTGAGATATTTCTGTATTTTACCACCATCTATATAACAAATATTTTTAATTGAATTATAATACGAATCTTACTAGATTGACATAGAGTTTAGGAATTTCCCAGCTTTTCTTAACGTCCTCCACATCAACAAATCTATATATAAAAAAAGTAAACAGACAATAAATCATTAAACTTATTGCTATTAATTAAACAGTTTGATTAGGAAGTGTCTACTTGATATTTATGTCTTGTCTAAAATTATTCATATTCATAACTCTCTGTCAACATTCGGTATTTAGAATATTTTCGAAATTACAGAGAAGATCAAAACTAAAACGCATATAGACGTATTGTCATCATAATAATTCCTTCATTTGACTTATCATCAAGGTTGATCTGGGGTTATGTAATAAGAAACCGAGACCCTTATATATTCTAATAGTTCATCCCATTTCCAACATAGGAATCTTAAGCCGTGTCCTTGTGACTGTAACCACCCGTTGTCTTTATTACGACATGTATACATTGTTTCGTAGTTCGATCAGATAAGCCATGTACATGTATGGTTATTTAATGCAGTTTCAGGCGAAAATGGTATTAATATTAAAAAAAAATTCTAGAACCTCCTACAAATGGCTCTCCGACATTTGTTGAAATACGAGAGTCCAATATCTCATAACTTGGACTTTAAATAGATTGTGGCAATAAGCACTGCATCACATGCCACTAACAATATCACACACAGAATTTTAATAGCACTATCACTAGTTATAGAACAAGGTATGTACACATAACTACAACTGTATGCATCAATGTAATTATAAGTTCATAAGAAAAGGTTAAAGATAACAAAGGAGGGCAACCAGCCGTCGCAAATCGAAGGACATATATTACAATGGCCAAAACAAAGCAAAGCAAAAAAAAAAAAAAAAAAAAAAAAAACAAAAAAAAAGCAATGATACCACAAAGAAAACCTTAGATTGAGCAACGCGTATCCCACGAAAAATCGGGGATAAACGCAGTTGACTTAAATTTTTATATTACACTCCTGTCACTGTTTTCTTAACATTATAATGATTTACCTCCCCTTTTTATCAGATGCTTTATCTGTACACTTCTGTAACTAATGACTTACCTCCCCTTTTTATCAGACGCTATATCTGTACATTCCTGCAACTTTCTCACACCTTCTCTAGATATCATGCCTTGTTCAAATTGTCTCCAATAACTCATCTGTAAACACGCAAGATAGACCACAAATACATCAAAATAGTAAAAAAAATGTATAACGGTTCTTTCAAGAAGATACCAAAGTGGTCATCAGAAGCCTTAAATCGACGAAGAACAGGACAACACAATAGTCAAATCAAAAAGGACAAAAGGACAAACAACAATCTACAATTAAATACACAGAAAACTAAAGATCGAGCAACACGAACCCCAATAAGAACTGGGGGCCAACTCATGTGCTCCAGAAGGGCACGCAATTCCTGCTCCACTAGCAAACCCGGTGTACAATAGTTCAGTTAACTTAATAATATTTTATTGTATATAAACAATAGGATTGGACAACAAGTTATACTAACTTATATGAAGTCCTCTCCTTACAAAATATACACAGGAATTAATGACAGCAAAACAAAACACAAACAATGGACATTTAAAATTTTGACAATGATAAGAAGAAAGAAAGAAGTACAAGTGAAAAAGTGAAAAAAAAAAATTGCTGACTTAGCCCTAAAATAGTTCAGTTACATCTTGGTGGAGAAAATATCAATATCACAAATATGAAAAACAAATTGTTTATAAGTTTGCATTGAATAACAATAGCCTTGATGAATTAATTCAATGTCGAAGCGACGGAGTGGGTTTGCTAGTATCTATGTACATGAATATCTGACCATCGGATTGGTTGTGTTATGACATCCTTGTATGAATGCTGGATTCGAAAGACACAATATTCGGAGTAAGAAAATTCCAAATTTAAATATACTAACCTTTTCCGCCTTTAACATTCTTAATATAGCCTCATTTGACATATCTCTCAGTTCTTTTCTGGTAAACATACTTGGTAATTTAGCATCACAGTCTGGACAAATAGAATTGGGACGCATTTCTAGTGATTCATCTACCTGAGCCTAATGAAAATAAACACACAATAAATTATAGCTAATTAAATATTCGAAATCTGTTAATCAACATAACATTATGCAATTTCTGTTGTTATATAGCATCATGCACAAGTCTGTGTTTTACACAATTCCTTAATGTTCTTAATAAACAGGAGCTGCCATGTCAGGTTAGACCGAGTACAAAAAGCCAATGAGGATGATGTCACAGTTCGTTGAGTTAGTGGGCACTGAATAAAGCGATGGAATTAACTACAATTAAAAATGTGTAGTTTAAGAATAGGTTATTAAACTTTTTTTTTCTTTTCTGAAAGTCAAGTTGATTGATTGTACTGCAATAAAAATGTAGCACATATACCTTTCTGTCGGACAAACCTGACAAAATAACACAAGGATGATACTTTTTATCCCTAAATATCAATGTATACCTCTTCATCTGTAGTTTTATAAGGGTCCTCTAGTTCACAAGATTTTTCCACAGTATCCCAATCGGCATCTGCTAAAAATCTACAAACAAAAACAAAAAATGGAATAAAAATTTGGCTTAGAAAGACGTAATGTTACAGTTCTCCAGAGTTTTCGAAAGTAATAGCTTTGCATACATTTGGCAATGGTGACACACTCGGATATACAATTCCAATTAAGACTTCTAAGAAAAGCTTAAGATTTTTTTTTCTGAATTAATTTTGGAGCTGCTTAGATGGATCAACAGATCGAGAGACAAACAGATTTACAGAGCACCAAACACCTCTTCTTTTGAAACAAACTATACCTATTGACATACCCTATTACAGGTTTGTCAACACAAATATTACCTGTCTGTTTTTAACATATTTAAAGTTTTGTGCCTGACATCTTGTAAAAATCTGACGGAATTAGCCATGGCCATTCTCTTCGCTGGTGAGATATCACTCATACCTGAAAACAACAAAGTTATAATTTTGGACAAATGTTTTATTATATTAACATATCTAATTAGATATCTACGTTTTAATATGAAAGACAATCGGTATATATATACCTATTATCAACAATTGTGATTTCAATCCATGGAGAGGTATACCTGAAACAACCTTATGTGATAAAGTTTGACTGTGACTTTTGACTGCTCAATGGTTTTCACTGGCTCACGCTTTCACAATTAAAACAGATATCCACGATTCACCATTTTCTTGAAATGTCATTATGTAATGACATTGTCAGAAGTTATACTTCAAATACTGAAGGTGCTGTGCACATGTTTTTGCAGTCCGAGTACAATTAGGAGTTATGCCTTCATAGTTGTCTTAAAAATACGATTATATACATTGAGTTGACGATATAAAGCGGGGATTAAAATATAATGTGTCGTTTGGTTTTGTAATGTATTAATTAGAAACTGTCTACCCTTCCGGAGCACCTGGGGTCTTTGTCCATTTGACTTTTCTCTTTTGGCCATTGTGTGGTCTGACCTTCGATTTACGGTTCCTGATTACCTCTTTGGTATCTTCAAACTTTTCTTAAATACAAAACTGACGATATAAAACGGGGATTAAAAATAATATGTCGTTTGGTATTGTAATGTATAAATCCCATTAACCGGTTTAACCCCGTCACGTTTTTCTGCCTGTCACAAACCAAGAGCTGCATTCAAAACGTCATATTATGTGGTCTCTTTTTTGTGTTCAGTAAGATCAATTAAGAAGAGAGGTGATTGTTTGTTTTGTTGATATTGGTGGAATTAATGACCAACATTGCTTACAATTACTTTTCATAATTATATCCATATCATACCTAGTATCTTAAGCAGTCCAACAACTGTAGTTGAGTTGATCAATAACGTCAAAAATACGATACCAGAGACATGTACTAAAACCTGCAATTAACGGTTATATAACTTATAATAACATTTACATTAATATTATATATCAAGTTTCACATATACACTTTAGAAAAAATGATTTCTTAATATATATAAAATTATCGACGAAGTATGTAGGTTTCCCCCCAGTTTTCGGTTTCATGGAACAATAGAATGATAAAATGTAATTGAAAGTAATAAAATGAAAAACAAAAATACCGCACTTTCGGAACAATTCAAGAAACAAATTAAAATATCGTGGAAACAGAGGAAAAATCGATATTGCACGCATATACAAGACCGCTGACTTTCCTGGCTTGCTTGGAACAGGCTCTTCACCAAAAGGTGGTGGGATTAAACTTGTTTAATGGACCCAAATATCCTCTCTTGTCATAAATTAAAAGATATTATTGCAAGTTACGTTAAATTCGTATACCATCTTTGTTTACGTTAATTGTGCAAAGTGATATTGATATTGTTGTTATGTCCGTTGCGATTTCCGCATAAAACCGATGTTCTGTTCGTCTTTCCCTCCAGTAGTACGTAGGAGGGCTCATGTTTTATTTACGTTATTTGCGTATGTTTGCCCATAGTGGTGTCCAGCACATATTGTGTTGTGGTTTGTTTTGTTTTTCGTCTTCTTGTGTACCCTATGTTGTCAGTTTCTCTGGGTTGTCAATTTTTGATTGCCCCTTCGGTATTGGCTAATGTTTATTTTCGTCCTTTGTCATGTGTACCACATGTGGCCAGTCTCTCTGGATTGTCAATTTTTTTTATTGTTCCTTCAGTATTCTCTAACGTTAGAATAAAAATATGTTTGATGACTACTTGTACGCTGTATGTACCTACCCTGACTCCAACACCCTCTTGATCAATTGTGTCATGGTGTGCTACTTGTAATACCAGAGCTAGAATAACAGCACCACGTAATCCACCCCATGTCATTACGATTCCTTGCAATACGTGTACACTGTAAGTACTTACCCTGACTCCAACACCCTCTTGATCAATTGTGTCATGATGTGCTACTTGTAATGCCAGAGCTAGACTAACAGCACCACGTAATCCACCCCATGTCATTACGATTCCTTGCAATACGTGTACACTGAAAGTACTTACCCTGACTCCAACACCCTCTTGATCAATTGTGTCATGATGTGCTACTTGTAATGCCAGAGCTAGACTAACAGCACCACGTAATCCACCCCATGTCATTACGATTCCTTCCTTCCACGACATACCATAACCAGTGTGGCGTAATATAGGACTAAGGATAGTTATAACCATGCCTCTGCAAATAGAGGTACATATACTTTGACCAAACATGAAGATTAGCATTTTTTATAATTTAGATCAAATATCCAAAGAAATAATATGGTATAATGCATAAAAATGCAAGAACTAAAAACACGTAGCCATATGTCACCATGACTACAATGTATGGCGACTGTCGCTAAATATACTTCCAATTGCTAACACACAATCATTTCATTCGGGCAACAGCACACAATTAGATTTTATTACATACTCATACAGATATCTTGAATTTTACTTGTCTAAAGAACGTAGCATGACATTTGACATTCCGTTCGATCAACCGTTGGACGTTAGGTCGCATGGTTATATCAACCGCACGCGAGAAAACCCCCATGGAAATTCCCTTGTGAGCCTGACATGTTTCTAAATCCTGTTATTTCATTTGATACACAACAACAACATGGCGGCGAACGAAAAGTTTGTTCCTCAGGCAGACGATGAAATAAATCGCGAACCAAATAATCATGTCACTGTGTAGGATTATTCGATGTAATAAAACAAAAATCAATCTTGTAAGAGTGTGATATGACGGATTATCTCGCCTCGAAAGTTGATGCAACCTTCGGGCAAGCTCTCAGGTGACACAATATTTCTCTGGGAGACAATCCATCATATCACACTCTTACGAGGTTGATAATTGTATAATAAATATGTTTTTATCTAAGCATACGGTTTAGCATGTACTTTACTGTTTTATATATTTACAAATAACATAATTAAGAAGAGATAAATTAAGAAAATCCGAGTTGAAAGAAGACAAGTCCGTTTTCTTGAAGAAGAAGAATGTTGGTATGATTGGAGGAAAACCAGTGTTGATAAGAACATAAATCATTGCTATTCATCAGGTTAAATCCTTGTATATGTTTGTACCTGATGACAAAAACTCCAAAATACAAGGAAAACATATAAAACCAGTCCAGTCCATGAATTTCAAAAATAGCCTTTTCAGATATCACCATGCCAACTATGATGAAGATTAACGTGTTGGCTATATAGGCTAACGTCTCCCAAAATCTGTAAGTAATAAAATAGTGTTAATCAGTAATGAGATGCATCCATGTGTAGTTTTAGATATATACTAATATACAATATTAACCTTGCACTATATGGTGCTTTTCAAAACCAGTGGGTATTTGGATTTATAACTACCTATGCAATCAGTGCCTATCACCACTAATATTGTGAGTTCGTGTCTCGATCAGGGCGAGGTGTACAAAATTATTTGATAAAGTTTGTCAGAGACTTGCGACAGGTTGGTGGTTTTCTCCGGTTTCCTCCACCAATAAAACTGACAGCCACGATGTAGCTGAAATATTGTTGAAAGTGGTGTTAAACAATATCAAACAAACAAACAAAACTTTGTACTATGCGATGCTTTTCAAAACCAGTGTATAAGTTATATTGCAAGTTTTTCATTCAAGTAGAGACTTGTAGTAATACTGAATGTATGTGACGCAATGAAAATAATGCAATTATTATAGATTTAACTGATTTTGACCGTTGTAGACAAAACTAGTTAAACCACGCCACGTTTTATTGAAGTGCCTGCACCAGGCAAGGAGTGTGAGTTGTCATGTATATTTGTATTAATGGTATCGAATATTTCCCTGTTTCCACGATTTCCCATTATAATTTGGAATGGTTCTGATGGTGCGGAACTTTTTTTTCTTTTTTCTTTTTTTTCATTTTATCATATAATAATGTTGATGTAATAGACATTGGATGTAATATAAAGGGGAGAATGTACGTCATAATTGGAAGCCATTTTGTGCCGCTTGAAGGTAAATTTCTACTTATAGCGTTAATTATTGTAAGGATAACATTAAATGTAATAGTGCGTCAATAGCCCCTAAATATCCGTTAAACAACGATGTGTCCATCGTTCAAACACTTGTTGTCAAACTCTCAAACACTTCAACAATGTTTTTGCAACAGCCCCCCCCCCCACCCCTTTAGCGGACAGGTAGGGGCTTTTGATGCACTATCACATTTAATGTTATCCTTACAATAACTAACGCTATAAGTAAAAACTTACCTTTAAGTGGCACAAAATGGCTTCCAATTACGACGTACATCACCCCCTGATATAATCACCAGCCATTGCGGATAAAAATGGATGTGTTTGTTTTCGTCATTTGACCTAGACATTATTTTTTTTTAACATTTCTTCTTATCAATACCTGTGTAAGAATTGTTCCACTTCAGGACTAATCATTGTTTTTTCTGCACTCATTCGGACACCAAGAACTACAACAGCTAGAACTCCAGAAACTTTAAGAAATTCTTCTCCTGTAATCACAAATATTATGGTACATTCAGCAACTTCATTAGCAAGAAATTGAACAGAACTCGATGATTTCTATGATGTGGTCATGTATATTTATTTTATAAATGTGATTATATTGGGGTTAAAATTTTGAAGTTTGGATATTTGAATGTGGTATCATGCAGGTCAAAGTCAATTTTGAATATACACTGCAATCATTTAATCACGTAAATGATATTGGACAGGGTAATAACGTACCGATATAGTGATATTGGACTGATTAATTACTTCACGATATAGTGATATTAGTCCCGTTAATAACTTCCCGATATAGTGTTATTTGACTGGGTAATTACTTCCTTATACAGTGATATTTGACCGGGTAATAACTTACCGATATAGTATGTCATGTATGTTGATGCCAATGTTATAGTAATCTCTATCAAGGCATCATTAAATACTCTAGACAGACAGAATAATGTTACTTTGGCCATAACATATCCCCACAATGGCCCTAATGCAGCAACTTGAAGAAAATACAGTACTATTTCACCACCTGGAAGACAAACAAACAAAATTATCTTTTTTCTTTGCTAGAAATATATTGAGCAATATTAGCATAAAATGGAATATAACTAAGACATCTCCCTAGGCCATGCAAAGTTAATTACTTGGTTCTCAGGCCCTTTTTTGTCAAAATTGATGAGGGAGGGCGGCATTTTTTTTTATCCTTTTACTGCTGTAAAAAGTGATGCGGGAGGCATTTTTTCTTCTTTTTTTTGTGAAAAATATGGCAATGTATAAATCTTTTGTCTAAATGTCAAACGGAAACATGTTTTTTATTTATACATTGTCATAACGATGCTTTAAATCTCATTTAAGCATGATGCGTTTTAAAGCGTTTCACCGACCACGCGATATAAGAGAAAAACGGATGCGGTTGTTTTTTCCGTACGGACAGCGCTACCGCATTTAAATTTTTTTTTTTACTATTGTTGCAAAAAAATCGGCAATGCGGCGACGAATTTCCACATGCGGGCGGGCCTGAGAACCAAGAAATTAACTTTGCATGGCCTAACTTGACATTTTTCTTTTGTCTTGAAATTTAGATTATAATTTTCCGTTTAATTTACAAATGATTAAAAATCCAATTACCATACACTCACGACCAAGACTGAAAGTCGTTGAAAATAATTGTTTGTTGATCTATTAGAAATAAGAATTTGTATAATATGTATTAATATTCATGTTTAACACACACATAAAGCTTGTTTTTGTCACTTTTTACCATACTTTAACATGATTATGTACAGTCAAACCTCGTTGTCTCGAACTCGAAGGGACCACCCGAAAATACTCGAGTTATCCGAGGTTCGACTTATCAGAGATCGACTATTATTTGTATTATGTGTCATGGCTATATATGGTCATTGTAACTTCATTTGTGCCAATAAAAAGGTACGCTTCTTACTACGGTCACAATATGGAAACAATAAATCTTAATGCACATAATAAATAAATGCTTGCATCATGAGATTAACAATAACTCTGCATAAGTATATGTTATCAGGATGTGAATTGATCGATACCGAAAATATCAGCCTGCCGAACCAGAATATGAAATTTGTTGGCGAGTGAGCGAAGCGAACGAGTCACAAACTTCATATTCTGTCGAGCAGGCTGATATTTTTCAGTATCAATTATATTCACATTCAGATGACATGTTTATCATCCTTAAATCAACCATAAACACGGATACATCTATATTTGTATTTTTCGCGGGAAAAATTACATGATTCAAAATATTCAAAATACGCTTCCCCAAAACCGTAGTTCATAAGTAGTTTGCAAAATATACCATTCATTTTTACAGGTTTATATAAATGTTAAGATTGTTGGATTTTCCCTCTAATGGGGATATTCATTTTTTTTTTATTACAAACATCAAAGTCACCCATTTTCATTAAAGGTTTTGCTTACCAATGCCGTTCCGGTTTAGAAAACATGAAGGTCACAACCTCCTTTATGACGTAAAAAATTATGACGTCTGAGGAGAGGTTATCAAGAATTGTGTAAAATACATTTTTGTAGGACGATGTTTGTTGATATTTCTGACACGACAGTTCTTAATTTGATATATGTTTAAAAAAAATAATGTTAGCTAGCTAATGGTGTAGATGAATTTTATTTATTATTGCCATCTTCACAGGAATTATCGTTTAAATGTTAGGAGAATTTGGTGATAACTCCTGCTGACTGTTGATAAGTCCTGCTCAGCTCACGCGGACTTTGATACGAGTTTTGCTTATAGAGCCAGCAGGTAGATATAGCCGGAGGGAAGGATGATAATGTATCATTATAATATTAAATGGTTAGTATCAGATACAAGCATTTCTTTTTATCCAACTGATACATACAAAATAAGCAAACCTTTTACTTTATAACTATATCATGCATAGAAAGAATAATTCTATCATTATGAGATGATGATATCTCATTAGTACTAGACCAACAACCCTAGACGAATCTTTCTAATGCTAGCTTACTGACAAAATAGCTCTACTCTGGCTCAAACCAGTCTTTGCTCGTAGTACACCCTTTTTAAAAATATGTTAATTTTGTTGAAATCTATACATTTGTTAGTTTCAAAACATCGAGTACGATTACCTTTTGTTTACATATTAACGTTAGAATACAATCCTGTTAAACAATAGTGTTAGTAATTGTTAGTTGACATATTCCATCATTCAATTTATATATATATAGTTTTTAATTTCTCATTTTATTTCATCCTATATGCAAGATACATCCACATACGCACACAAAGCAAATTTTTGAATCAATTTGAATCACCGCTTACCCTTCGCGAGGCCTTGGGTTCAACCCCGATTCTTGGTGGGATTCGTGTTACTCATCTTTTTAGTTTTCTGTGTTGTGCTTTTGTGTTTTGGCTGCTTTCGTTCTGTGTGATTTGTGCCCAATGTTGCCTGTGTATCTAGCTTGTCTATTCATAATTGCCCCTTCGGTTGTCTCTAACGCCTCTTTAATACACATTCCATTTAGAAAAATCAAAAACAAATTCCTTGTCGATACCTTATACCAACACACTAAGACAGTTTAATTTAAATTCAATTTTAAAACATTTTTTTCACATAAAGCTTACACACATATTCGCTTAGCCTTACGACACGTCAATTTGGTAACTTTTGACTATCGTGCTCCAAAAAAGTCATTCACCTTAAGGATTTAAGTATACATGGCATGAATTCAGAAGATAACATGAAAATCAGTAAATACATGTCAAAACACAATTTATACTAATACGTCGACTATAACGACAGATGATGTTTAATACATTTAATCAGATATGTTGGACTAGACTCAAATTTATTGACATAGAGATTTGGTCAGTTGTATGATGTAATTCTTCTTTTGAAAACAGTTTTTCGCCCAGCTGAATATTTCCGAAACCTCTGGGTTTTTTTTGTCTTGTTTTTTGTTTTTTTATTAATGAACACCATTTAAGTCGTACTTCTTATTTATTGGTTCAGTATAATCACAGTTCAAACACTGTAGTTGAACTATGTAAGGCTCTAATACGACTCCCCGTCTCATATTGGTTATCTCACTCTATATCAACAATTACGTAAGTCATGCAATGATGGCTTACTAATAATAAAATCAAGCCAGATAAGAGAAGGTACTGGCCTGCAGAATATATCAAAGTAGTCCTGAATGTAATGCAATGGCAAAATAAAAAATGGCAAAACATTCCAAGCGTTAAATGAAGCTAAATCTAATGTATACTTAGTGAAAAAAAGCGTATGCAACCAGCTTGCATAGAGTACCAAAACTATAAAATCTTACCTAAATCTGTTGTTAAAAAATCACAAATACGAAAATATATCAATTATGATTTTTTCTAAAAATTAATATAGATATTGTTCTAGTTCGTTTTTTTTTGCATGGACTACTTAGCGTGAAAACACTTTCTATGAAAAAATAACTGTTGTTCCTGTACCAGATCTTTGATCATAAAACATCAAATTCGTACTCAAAACATCGACTTGATATTGTCGGTCTTGTTCGAATATGGATCACGAAACTGGTACTCGCAGGTTTTATGACCACGAAGCTTGTTACCCTACATTTAAAATGCATTTCTCGTCTTTTTGTCTGATAACGTTCAAAAAAGTAATACCACGTGTTATGATGATTCAAAAGAAATAATTTGACAAATCAGTATTACATATCAATAGTATCTGAATGAAACGACATGTTTGAATTTTTGTGGAAAACTGTACTTGACTTTTTTTTTTAATAAATCAAGCTTTCTCAAAAGAAGCAATGATGCTTTCATTTTTGCAGTTGTCTTCACATAGTACAAATATATCCATATAATAAATGGGGCCTATTCTGACACTGTCAAATATTGTACAACATAATAAGATCAGGGATACATTGAAAACGTCAAGAATTCCATCCAGGAATTTTACCTTTTAATCTAAGTAATAGTCGAAAATTATATTCTCTCGCAGTATACCTCAGACACAAATATATTCTGGACATTATAGTGTACCAAAGAACATTTTCGAATACGTCTCTATTTAATTCGCTGGGACAAGGAATGTTATTTCAATTTCCGCAAATCAAATGTCACCATTTATCATATCAATTATCTTTTAATAACCAATCGCCATGTAAAGTTATATCATGAAGAGTTATATAGCATAGCATAATATAATTTGTAGTATTTCGAGTTTTAATGAAACAACATAAAAGTACAAGATAAATCCTACCACTTATTCCTGTTTCTGTAGTAGCTAACTTTAGAAATACGTTGAAGAATACGATAGCAGCACCATCATTGAGCAGTGATTCGCCTTCTATCACCATAGCCATTTTCTTCGAGGCACCTGAAAATATATCAATTTGATGCTCACTAAAAACAGAACATAATTAAATGGATTAAGGGGGACAGGACAAAAGCCCCCCCCCCCCTCCGGACAAAAGCGAGTTATGTAGTTAAGTGTCGGTGCGATTACATTTGAATCAAATAAACGTTACAGACAACAGATGAAAAAACCCCACAACACTGAAAAGTAAAACGATTAGTATCACGGACCCCATCAAAAACCGGTTTTTACTCCAACTATTCGCGAAGAATAAGCAGTGTCTGCTTCTATTAAGACACCTACTATGTTTCTCAGTTATTATTTGAAACGTTTTAGTCAAGGCGTGCATAGTACCATTATGCGCAACATAAATGACACATAAGCACTCCTACATTTGGGAGGGGGGGGTAAAGACTAACCAAAAGTTGTTTGTATGCACGGGGTTTCATAAAACTGCTATGTATAAATACAGATAAAAAATATACGAGAATAGATTGCTTGACTCGCAGTCAGGAAAATATGTTCATGTTATATGCAGGCTGTTGTTAAAATGATTATCTATGGAACGCCATAACTGACTTATGTTCAGAATGTTTCATTATATGATGATACTTTGTCATTATGTGATGATACTTTGTCATTATGTGATGATGCTTCTTCATTATGTGATGATACTTTGTCATTATGTGCATGCTTTTAGAAAAAAAACAAAATGGCCGATGCTAGAATATCTGATGTGTTACAAAAAATTGGTCTTTCTCATTTGTATGTAAATTTTGAGAGAGAAAATCACTCCGGACATAATCTGTTTGCTTTCAGCAGAAGACATGAAAACATTATGAATTTCACAAACAACAGATATGATGAAACTTAGAATGGAATGTGTCAAATATGGTAGCAATAAATCCTAAATACAAAGTAGATTTGACATTCCAAAATCGACTTTGGAATATTTACTTGATCAAGGATTTAAGATATCCGATATTGCTAAAATACTAGTTGTGTCAGAGCGCACAGTGTATCGTAGAATGGCGCAATTCAGTCTCAGCAAGTGTGATTTTTCATCCATTAGCGATGAGGAACTTGACATTACGTTATCGGAAATAGCAAGGAATTATTCTCTGTGCGGAGACTANTTCATTATGTGATGATACTTTGTCATTATGTGATGATACTTGGATTTAAGATATCCGATATTGCTAAAATACTAGTTGTGTCAGAGCGCACAGTGTATCGTAGAATGGCGCAATTCAGTCTCAGCAAGTGTGATTTTTCATCCATTAGCGATGAGGAACTTGACATTACGTTATCGGAAATAGCAAGGAATTATTCTCTGTGCGGAGAAAATATGTTGAGACAAATGTTGGTGACAAATGTTGGTACTGGTATTCGGATTCAAAGATGGCGCTTAAGGGATTCTATTCACCGNATAGACTCGCATGGAGTCAGCGAGAGGAAGAAGGGCAGACTTTGTCGAAGAGTGTACAATGTTATGGGGCCTAACCATCTTTAGCATGTCGATACAAACCATAAGCTCGTTCGTTGGCGATTCATTATTGTTGTATGTGTAGATGGTTTCAGTCGACTTGTAACATTCCTGAAATGCTGTGACAATAACACATCAAAAACCGTTTTAGAGTGTTTTCTTTCAGGGGTTAACAAATTTGGACTACCCTTGAGGGTCCGATCTGATAAAGACCTTGGAAACGTATCTATTGCAGACTTTATGCTTACTGAAAGAGGTGAAGGCAGCATGATAATTGGTAGTAGTACACACAACCAACGAATAGAAAGACTGTGGCGCGACGTGTTTGAGGGTGTTTTGAGTTATTTCTACAACTTGTTTTATCATATGGAAGATGAAGGAATACTTAACCCTTTAAACTTAGTTCACCTAGCCGCATTGTATTACATATATATGGATGAATTAAATCGACGACTCGAGTTTTGGCAAGCTGCATGGTCAGGTCATAGAATTCGAACAACAAAATCCTGTTGGCATACCCCTGTCAGAAACTGACTTACAGGATTATGGAATTGAAGGATATGTTAATGTCGTCAATGCAGAGGAAGGCGGTCGTCCTATTCTTGAATCTTTGAGCAATCTGATCAGTGAAGAATGTAGAGAAATATTGAGCGAAGAAATCTGTCATGATACAAATGAAAATTATGGAATTGACAATTACCAGAAATGCTTGAACATAATTCAGAACGATAATTAGCTATTGTAATTAAAACAAACTCAGCATTCATGATACAGACCAACATCAGTGACACGAAATGCATTTTAATAATATTTAATGTTTCCATTATAAATTATTTTTGTAAAGGTAGTTTTGTCAATGACATGCACATGTTTCACACGATAATGACGATTAAGTTCAAGATTATTGAAAAACATTGGTCGGACGTGTTTGTGCGCGCTCTCACAGATCATGTTTTGGACTTTAAATTTTCAGTGGTCAGAGTTAATCTTTTTTTAATTATTTACTTGATACATTTTGGATTAGGAGACGACCATTTGATTTTGAGGGGGTGGGGCTTGAATTTTTTTTTAATGAATTTGTTGGTTTTTGCTGAAAATAAACATTTTGATCTCGAAGATGGAGGAAAAATATTTTACTTCCCAAGATTTACTCGGATCCACACTTAAAAATACAACAAAAATGTAAATAACTGATTTGATTTCGCCTCTGTAAAAAATAAATATAATTTTACGATGATTATAGTGAAAATTAATAAATATTGTAATCCCAAAATTAAATGGTCGTCCCCTTATAAAATTATGGATTTTTATAAACCGACCGCTCGTTTCCCATCCCGTAAAGTCTTGGTTGGGTGGGTTAGACATGGGGCCATCGAATTCGAAGGCACCCGTATTGTATAAACTGTTTCATAGGTCATATGGATGTCTACAGACCACTCATTTTGATGTCTGTGGGTGTCACTGCTCCCCCCCCGATGGTTTATTCCAGAGGTCTCACAAACAGTTCGACTTACCCGGCTCCACCGCCATCAATCAGCTGCAATTTGGATATCCGGTCGACCCGTATTGAATAAAACTCAGTGTTTCATAGGTCATATGGATGTCCACAGACCACTCATTTTGATGTTTGTGGGTTTCAC
>MJUT01003428.1:471348-490837 GCA_002080005.1 Gigantidas platifrons
ACAAAGTATCATCACATAATGACAAAGTACCATCACATAATGACAAAGTATCATCACATAATAACAAAGTATCATCACATAATGACAAAGTATCATCACATAATGACAAAGTATCATCACATATACAAAGTATCATCACATAATGAAAAAGTATCGTCACATAATGACAAAGTATCATCACATATACAAAGTATCATCACATAATGACAAAGTACCATCACATAATGACAAAGTATCATCACATATACAAAGTATCATCACATAATGAAAAAGTCTCATCACATAATGAAGCAGTATCACCACATAATGACGAAGTATCATCACATAATGAAGAAGTATCATCACGTAATGACGAAGTATCATCACATATACAAAGTATCATCACATAATGACAAAGTATCATCACATAATGAAGCAGTATCACCACATAATGACGAAGTATCATCACATAATGAAGAAGTATCATCACATAATGACGAAGTATCATCACATAATGACAAAGTATCATCACATAATGACAAAGTATTATCATATAAGGAAACATTCTGAACATAAGGCAGTTATGGCGTTCCATATTTATCGCTATAAATATCTAAATCAGCATGTAATACTAGGCAGGTATTACCATCGTCTCATAATAACTTATTCACTCTCACCCATGTTATGTTTATTCTAACCTTTGATAAGCCATAAATAATTGATTGATTGATTGATTGAGTGGTTGTTGTTTAACGTCAAATGAGCAGTCTTTTATCTATATACATGATGGGACCAAACTTACTAACACATCCTAGAGCCAAAAAGAAGACACTGAAATGAATAAATTAAAAAAGAAACTGAATGAGCAATCACGAATTGACAATCTAGAGACAGTGGCAACATTGGACACACAAGACACAGGACGAAGAAAAACAACCACAAAAACACAATACAAAAAACTAAAAAGATGAGCAACACGGAACCACACCAAAAAAGCCTAGGATGAACCAATTCACTTGCAACTTTCGTATTCATGCATAATTCAAAAGCTTACACGGACCACACCAAAATTAACTTAGATTGTCACAGTAAAACGAAGATATAATGGAAAATATCAGAACATTTGTACTTGCAAGAGGTCATCAACGACTCCGTCTAACAAACTATTGTGCATTGACATTAGGAGCTGCTCAAAATAGATTTTTACGTGCAAGGAGGGAAAGTGACATTCTCCATACAAGAGGCTCTCATTTAAATCCCATCCTAAGGACGTATTGTTATTTTTGATTCGTTCCACAAAACTAGATTCTTTCTATATACATGTATCACATGGTTCCCAAACGGATTTGACCTTTAAAGACCACAAGTGTTAAAGAAAGCATCATTGCCTTTCAACATGTGAGAAAGTCTATCCTCTCTATTTGTTTCATGAGAAGACATGTTCAGTTCTGGTTCACAAAAGGTATTCTCATTTACGCCTACCTTCAGCGCCTTAAACATGTTTAATGTGCGTTCAATTGAATGTTTGTCGTTGGCAAATAAAACCAATTCCGAATAGCAATTCTGTTCCACTATAATGCTGTGTTTATTCAAATAAAAACAGATATCAATTTCAAGCTTTATGAAAATCTACTTATATATAGTTTTCGTAATTTTCTCTATCATTTTAGTGTTTCTAAATGTATATTTAGAAATATAAACTTTTGCAAATTATGCATGAACTGGATCAAATAATTTCATTTTTTATTGTGTTCTATTTAAACTACAAAGTCATTTTCTTCATTAGAAATAAAATGCTCTTCAATTTCACATAAACCTTTTGAAATGTTCACAATAAGATTCGTTTCATTAGTAAATCCACGATTTTTTATTTTTCTCCAGCTTTGATGTTTGCTCTAGAGCTTGCATGACGTCTTAAATATGCGAGCTTGCATTCACTGGTAGTATATTTGAATTGTAAACACCTTTTATAGGCATTAAAACAAGCTTGATGAAAGGTCATGAATACAAGTATGGCAATTAAAATGTGCATTTGGTGTATTAAATTAAAAATGATATCTGTGATTAGTATTACCTTACCTACATCTCTTAGTAATGCCACCACAGCCACCGGGTCAGTGGCACTAAGTATGGCACCAAACATCATTCCCTCGTACCAACTCCATCCATATGTAAATAAATATCTGGCCAACAAACAAGTTAAAATAGTAGCCAAAGCTGAAACATATAGTAAATCATAGTTAATGTGATCTCTGTAATAATAATAAATGATTTTCGGCCTATAAAACTAGCTTAAGCCTACTACTTTTTTGGCCTATAAAACTAGCTTAAGCCTACTACTGTTTTGGCCTATAAAATTAGCTTAAGCCTACTACTTTTTTGGCCTATAAAACTAGCTTAAGCCTACTACTTTTTTGGCCTATAAAACTAGCTTAAGCCTACTACTTTTTTGGCCTATAAAACTAGCTTAAGCCTACTACTTTTCTATTGAAGATTATATACCATGCCAGAAACGTTATCGATTTTGCCTATTTCTACGAGATTGGCACAACCTTTTTTTAAGTGAATTGATGCGGTCATACAAGCATTCTCTACATGTGAATTAAGTTTATAATGTAATGCGATAAAGCTACAATAGGAAGTGGGAATTTATTATTATACAAAAAAAAAAATTTATTGACTTNAACTAGCTTAAGCCTACTACTTTTTTGGCCTATAAAACTAGCTTAAGCCTACTACTTTTTTGGCCTATAAAACTAGCTTAAGCCTACTACTTTTTTATTGAAGATTATATACCATGCCAGAAACGTTATCGATTTTGCCTATTTCTACGAGATTGGCACAACCTTTTTTAAGTGAATTGATGCGGTCATACAAGCATTCTCTACATGTGAATTAAGTTTATAATGTAATGCGATAAAGCTACAATAGGAAGTGGGAATTTATTATTATACAAAAACAAAATTTATTGACTTTCTCTCATATTTAACAAATAAAATTATATGATAGGTCGAATATTTGATTGTACTAATTGAGATATTTTTGTTTGATTATTAATCTTTTTTCGCTCTTCATATTTTAGCAAGAATTGAAGGGGAAAATCGATTGATTGTAGTAAGAAGAACGAAAAAACAACAATTGGCTGTGTAAAGTTCTTTCAACATGCTTCATTGTCATCTAGATTTGATATTTTAGTCATTATTGGTTCCTCGTCAATTAATACGCCAACATCTTAGTTATCATTACTCACCCAGTCCTGGAACAGCCAAAACAATGACTTGTCCAAATGTTTTTACGAACGTATAGAAATCCATGGCAAAGGCAGACTCAAAAATAAGGACAGGTAAAAAGATGTGGAGAATAAGATGTGGATCCGTGTCCACCACTTTGGCATACATGTGGATTTCTTCATATTGTCCTGAAACTAGTCCAAATAATATCCCCAGCACTAACAAAACAACTGTATACGGCAACCGAATTTTGAATCCCTGCAAGAGTCGTCGTACCAAGGCTAATAAAATGAAAAAATATATTTAAGGAATATTTGAAATTGTTGAACAGGTTATACGATATAACCTGGTTTGGGTCAGTTTACGCTTAATAAACCGCGAAGCGGTTTTTATGAAAAGCGTAAACTGAGCCAAACCAGGTTGTGCAAGTATAACCTGTTCAACAATTTCAAATATTCCTTATAATTTAATTTTTACAACAAAATTTAATGATTCCTCGATTTTAATTGCGATTATTTCATGTGACTATTTGAATTTGTCGTTAGCGGATGAGCACTTTGGTGACGTCACAATACCAACCCAGGTTATCGAGTATAACTAATGTTGGTCCAGGCGGATCAGCCAATCGGATTGCATTATTCACATCAAATTAAATTATTCATTAATGTTTCCAAGTTCATTTTGTTTAACATGTATAAAGTCAGTGTGCGTCAAGTACTTCTGTTAAAGTGAAATATCCTCTTCAGCAATGATCTTTTAAACTATCAAACGTATCTTCAAACAATTCGACACAATGTCAAAACATGGCTGTTTTCAAGGTGCCAAACTGACATTCTGTCCTGGTATTTGAAGAAACGCACACGTTCCCCACCTTTTAAATGAAATTAAATGAAACGGTAAATTTTTAATAGATATATTACCAGAGTTCATTCGGTTTTTATTGTGGTTCGTGTTACTCGATCTGTCGTTTTATGTGTATGTTTTGTAGATCGTTGTTTCTCGCTTTGTACTTTTTCTTTTGGCCATTGTGTTGTCTATTCATCTTCGATATAAGGATTCTGATTACCTCTTCGGTATCTTCAAACTCTTCTTTCAACTAACGAAATGGTAGACACGACAAACATGATTTAGTATATAGACTTCTTTAAAATATTTCGATGTTTGTACCATTTTATCTAATATTTGTTAAACATAGGTTGATCACAGAACAGCATCGTTACAAAGCATGCATTTTTTTATTATTTGGTTTTCTAACCTTTCAACTTTCAGCGTACCTGATGAAATATGTATTTACGTTTTTAGTTCTGTGTTGTCATGTCCACTACGATTTCCGTATAAAACGATGTTCGGTTCGTCTTTACCACCCAGTTGTTTGTAGGAGTGCCCATGTTTTATTTATGTTATTTGTATTTGTTTATGCATCGTGGTGTCCAACCCGTCTTGACTAAAAGAGTAACATGACGGGTGTCTTATAAGAGGCAGGATCTGCCTACCCTTCGCTACCACCTGGATTGTCCATTCTGGATTGCACTCGTGGTTTTCTCTAAAGTTTATGTATTACAGAAATGCGTCGTCTGCACTGAATGTGATATCTACGTTTTTATTGTTGCTATGACATTTATTTCCATGGTAATTTGTTCTTGGAATATTGTACTTTTCTCATACAATAGTGTAAACAATGGTGCCGACCAACATGCTAAACCCCTGCAGATATATTAAATATTATCGAAAATGTAACTGTCATAAAAAGGGAAAAACATACCTCCAACAGCGCAACAGGAAAAGATGAAAAACAATATGGCCGATTGTTTTTCCTCGACATGATGTTTTATTATATGGTCCGTAGTATTATGGGGCGACTCCGTTGTTATATTCATTGTTATTGTTGTATTCATTGTTATTGTTTTGTATTGTAGTACTAATTATCAGTGACGATTAATATCCACATTCCTGTTATTATCCATTTTCTGCAAAAACAAAAAGAAACTGAAGTGAAAATCTTTTAATGAGGTCCGATTACAAAATGAAAAAGAAATAAATACCACAATATCAGAACAGTTACAAAATCTAATCGGATCTTTTAAAATCATCAATCTTAATATGAAATGTATTTTTAGACTATTTTTTAAAAATAACAATCATTACAAATACTAAACTATTTAAATCTAAAGATGTATCTAGGCTGAGGGAGTGCAAAATAAACAATCAATCAATCAAATATGTCTTGCCTCATCATTTGTTGAAGTCAGTTGTGTATTTCAATGATATTGCAAACGATAAAACACTTTAGAAATATAAATCCTAGTTATAATCCATTTTGAACAGTGATAGGTATAAAAGAAACGTTTATGCAGTTTTGACATGAAAGACTTGATGTCAAATTCATATTTCAAAAATGTTCATATCACATACTTTTGTAGCAATCACTAATGGCGGTTTCATGGTACGTATAACTATCAGGGTCTATTTGCACTGTTATAATATCTTTCTGCCCGTTTCACCTCATTTACGACTTTTGGTACAGTCTAACTATTACCCTAAGTAACACGGTGGGTGTCACATGTAGGGCAGTAATTACTTACTATTTGCTAGTACCAGAGTTCACTCCGGGTTTTGATTTGATTTAATTGATTTTTGGTGCTTAACGCCACTTTCAACAATATTTCAGCTATATCATGTGACCAGTTTTAGTGGTGGAGGAAGCCGGAGTACCCGGAGAGAACCACCGACCATGGGCAAGCAACTGGTAAACTTTATCACTTGCGACTGCGAGTCGAGTGCACCCTTTTTGTAATTTACAAAGCAAGGCACGAACCCACACGGTATTGGTGATAGGCTTGTATGAGTTGTTAGATCCAGCGACCTAACTCATTGAGCTACCCGGGCCATACAGTGACCTAACTCATTGAGCTACCCGGGCCCCGGGTTTTGATTGTGTTTGTGCTGCTCATCTTTATTTTTATGTGGTTGTTTACATTAACTACTATGTCTCCCTGTTTCTAATTTTTTGGTCACATCTTTATATTCATTTACGATTTTGTAATCATGCATTATTATCGTCTGCCTCTATTTCAGTAATTTGTCAGCAATATGATGACTATCAAACTTCATGGGAAGGAAAGAACGGACATTTGTTACAAACTGACCAATGAAATCCCCTAACATGGGCAATGACAACCTCTCATGCCTCGATATATATAATGAAGTTTGTTTTCATCAATATGAGGAGATTTCCAAATATAACATGATTTGAATTATTGTAGGTTAAATAAAAAGTATCAAATAATATTAGAAACTATAACAGTAGAATCATAACACAAGTTTATATTTTATTGGCCATTTCACAAATTGGTTGCATTTACATTTTCAATTACGTCTCATCTCCTGGGATGTTTGTAAATAGATAAATCACCTAAAGAGCCAACAGTATAGAATAGTGTGTGGGTATCACAGTCAACTAAAACATGTTCTTGGGTGTGACGCAATAAGGTCGTTACTCTTCATTTAAAATAATTTTATGTGCTATCCTAGTATGACCTACGATAATTTGTCAAAACAACCTGCTAATCGCTGTTTTCACCATAGGAATAAGGCAATTTGCCAATTACAGAATTAAATTCTATTCAATTTTTGTTATTTTGTTGCATGTCTCAAGCTTAAAAATATATTTTACTAAACAGCGATTAAATTTATACATATGTTGGTATACAAGAAAAGAAGCTATTTATAATCAAAACAAAAAATGACAAAATGGTTTTAGCTTAAATATATTTTATTTGCCAATGAAACAGACAAAATGGTCTCGACGGGTGTTATAGAAAAGCGTAGATATCTAATTTAGTGTTCACGACGGGTTTCTGGAATGACATTCATCAGGTATACTCATAGTCAAGAGACTGGAAAATCAAAAGATTTAATAGTCTTAGGGAGCAAGAATAACATGTGTATTTGTCAATTGAGCAGTCATACAGGACATATCAACAGAAAATTTATTATGCAGAGTGTTCATCAAATGTTTTGAAATCAAATTGTGTAAGAAGATGACCGTTTAGTTAAAACCGTTCTGCAGAGACGATAATAAACGATGGATTTTCATAAAGTACTGCGTTGAATACTATTATACCTATCTCGTTCCAGTATTGTTAAAAATGCTGTTATAGTGACAACCGGAACCTATTAACCATAATGGAAGCGGGAGGTTTGGCGCCGTAAAATCTGATTCAACCCACCGTTTCTTTGGAAATGCCTGTGCCAGGTCAGTGCCATTGCGGTTTTCCCAGTTTTCCGGTTGTTGACTAATTTTGTCTGCTTGTTGACTTATGAGTTTTACCTTTCCCTTTGGAAGATTGCTCGGTGTTCGGTAATTTTGTTATTACCCTTATTTCCTGTTTTATCTATGTTACACATACTGGTATTTAACACGATTCCATATGAGATGATGTTCGTATTGTTTATCAGTAACACGACATGAACCACTAGTGGAGCAGATACTGTTTATTACCGATATTTAGAAGGAGATTCGTATTGGTCAATCTTTTGCTTTCTATGTACTATTGCGTTGATCATTATATTTGTTTGTGTTTCCTTTTCTTTTGGTCATTGTATTGTCTCTCCTTCTATTTGAGTCTTCCGATGACCTCTTTGAAATCTTCAATCTTCAAAGTGTTTCCTCATCAAGGATTCGACATATCAGAGTTTGATACACTTGTAATAATACTTGTAATAATAATGATTTCACACTTAAAAACAGTGGATTTACTCGATACCATGTAACATATGGCTTATAGTACATGTTAAACCTGCAGACACAATTTATTCATAGGTTAGATATTATGTACATCAATGAAACAGACTGTGTGTATACATAAGACAAATAACATCTTTGTCAATAAGGTCACACACATATATATATATATATTTAAATATCAAGAATATACACAAGTAATTAAACATTTCTATTTTATCTAAAAGCAAATCTTGCAAACTTTCTTAATTATTCATATTTTAATTTCACATCTTGAAATGTAGGAATAGTTTGAAGATACTCAACGGGCAATACGAACATCACCTGAAGAATGACAGACAATATAATGGACAAAGCATAAACACAGCAAAATGTTCCAAGACAAGTTTGAAGATACCAAAGGGGTAATTAGAAGACATAAATCGAAGAAAGACAGACAATATAATGGACAAAGCATAAACACAGCAAAATGTTCTAAGACAAGTTTGAAGATACCAAAGGGGTAATTAGAAGACATAAATCAAAGAAGGACAGACAATATAATGGACAAAGTCAAACACAGCAAACTGTTCTAAGATACGTTTGAAGATAACAAAGGGGCAATTAGAAGACCTAAATCGAGGAAGAACAGATAACACAATGGCCCAAAGAAAAGGGACACAAGGACATTACACAAAATAATTTCAAACACAGGATAGACGATGGAACCCTTCATGATAGCTGACTTCCAATGGGTACAAGTATCGGTATGAAGTTAATATTAAAATGTCAAATTAACACAAGCGGAAATTTAACTTGAAGAATAGGTTGGTTAATTTGTTGATTCATGGAATGCATAGTCAACTGATATCAGTAAATAGTGTAGCTATATAAAACAAATTTAAACTTGTAACTTGTAGGTGACATACTTCTTTTGCGAATGATTCAGGCTATTTTGGTTTAAATTAAAGTTCAATGGTTTTAAATGAAAATGTTTTCGTTTTTTAAAATGTCTCCAACAGAGAGACGGACGGCGACGGTCAGCAATGATGACAATATATCAGCTCGACTATAGGTTTTGAGTTACGGCTTCGTAAGTTTAGCTTAATTGAACAGAAAATGTGTATGAACAAAAATTAATAAAATTAATCATATAATATTACATGATTTGATTCATCAGAAACGATTAGCAGATAACTAGCATATATGTACATAAAATAGTAGACACATTTGTCCAATGTGGATCCTCAGTTTCCCATTTGAGTGAATTGCTTTTATAGATTCAACAAGATTGAATTAATATTCTAGTTGTCGATTTCAGATGAAATTCGGCTTAGCAAAATGTCGAAAGATTGAAATTGAAAAGTCCAAAAGAAAAAGAGGGTTAGAGGTATGGTGTTTAACGCCACTTTCAACAATATTTTAGTTATATCGTGGCGGTCAGCTTTATTTGTGGATGAAACCAGAGGACCCGGAGAAAACCACCGACATATCGCAAGTCACTGACAAACTTATCATATAATTTTGCATCGAGTACAACTAGTCTTAAACGGGATTCGAACTCACAACTTTAGTGGTGATATGCACTGATTGCATAAGTAGTTGTAAATCCAACTACCATACGACCACGACCACGACGGCCCCTAAACGAAAAAGGACACAAAGACAATGTTATTAATGATCAACAAAATATTACACGAAAAACTAAGGATTGAGTAATACGAACCCTACTTACATTCTTAGGTGTCTGGAGTATAAGCAGTTGCTCATCGCAGTACGACCAATGTTTTAGATTCTAACCCACCCATTTTTTGGGGTATTTTCTTATCCCGAATTTTGTTATTGAACAATTGAATGATTGTTGTTGATCATCAAGCTGGAAGTATTTATGCTATAACCATAACAACAAGCTACAAACAATAAAATCAAAGACGTAAAAAGTTACATCTGGATGAATCTAATCTAATTATTACCATAATTAAAATTGAACGATTGAAGTCGAGTAATCTTCAACGCATAAATTGATAAAAAAAAATAAATCAAAGAATTAAATATTCCGTACGACGATATGCATTATATGCACCATTTCACTGAGTGGAGATTTGGGCACATAAAACTAGTTTTACCCCGACACTTTATATCGAAGTGCTTGTACCAAGACAGACAAGTGAGAGGTCATGTATCTATTTTGTCTCTTTCTACGATTTCAATATTTGTTTTTGGAATTGTTCCGACAGTGTTGTATTTGTTTTCTTTTATTTTTATTTTTATAAAACAAATACTTTGGAAAATGAATTTCATATATTTCAAGAAAATAAACAAATCCATCATCCGATCTCAATTTACAAAACAGGAAGAAAATAACGACAAGAAGCAACTTAATTATTTAGTATACTAGTATCTGATAGAGACAAATAGCTATGATTATTACTCTATAATTGATCTTAATATAAATTTCAAACAATACGGATATTTTTGTGCTTAATATATGCACGCCTATCTTGGAAGGAATTAAAACCAAGATACTTTGGGGTGGAATGACAATTATAAGAAAGGTTTTGAAAAGCTACATTAGAAATAGTTGTTTTAGATGTGATCGATGCAATTTCACAATTACTTAAAAAATCTATATTATTGTTTGTGTTCGCTCATTTCTCACTGATAAAAAAAACATGTTCATTAACTTGTAACAGTGATTTGCATTTTAAATTGTGTGAAAAACATATGTGCATGTTACTTTTTTGTCACATTTGTTGTCAATGTACCAGATAACATTAGAGGAGCGAATAATTAGTTGTTAATGGAACAGTATTTTGAGAACAAGATCTAAGCCAATATAGCATGTAGGCAAAGAGGTGAAACTTGGAGCGGCCTATGGTTGGTTGGCAGTTTAACATTCCACAGGGAAATAAAGGGTGTATAGGGTCGGAAATTTTGCCTTCAAGCAGGTCACCAACCACTGCTCCGAACAAACTACTCATCATAGGTAGCCGCCGTAAAGTGCACGGAGCAAAGCATTCGACATACGCGTGACACATTTCCGTTCTGTTCTTAGAGCCAGTTGTATATTGTGCGTAACTAGGGGACGCCCCTCTCGACGGTTGCAACACGCAGCCGAATGAGTACTTCCTTACTCCGGCAACAATTAGCTACTTTAAAAAAATCTTTTGTAGTATGGAGAAATGGAATTCTTACCTCTTCTATTACATGAGTACTAGTCTTATTGCTGTACTCCAATTAGGGATAGGTAAATCGAGAGGCATTGCTGCGATATGATCCCTGAATTGCGATATTTTCAACATTTTTTTCTTTTTATTTTCAGGGATATTGGCAATTGTTAATTTGTGCATCTACCGGGTAAAGTGATCAGGAGGCAATCAGAAGAGTTTGAAGATACCAAAGGGGTAATCAGAATCCGTAAATCGAAGAACAGACAACACAATGACCAAAATAAAAATGACAAACAACGATCTACAAAACATTACACAAACAACCAAAGATCAAGCAACACGAACCTCACTAAAAATCCGTGATGAACTCATGTGCCAGGAAAAACAACTCTTGATTGTAGAAATATATCACTAGGAAGAGAAACGAAATTATAAAGTGAGACATTCAAACGATATAAGGAGCCATCATGCACTATTACTACTTAAGTTCGATACCCACCTATGGCGAGCTATACACGGTACACCTCGTGTTTTGCAGTTATCTGCGACAGGTCGAATGGTTTCACCTGGAACTCCAGTTTACAAACCAATAATTACATTACTTCCGTTTTTCATTGAAATGTTGCAATATGATTGGTTGTGAAGTGGTCACATCATTATAAAAGAGATGTTTCACATCCCAATGAAACTCAAACCCGAACTTGCACGTGCCTCCATGACGACGTCAGATCTAAACAATCAATGGCGTAGTAATTTCCAACAGCAAATAATCTAACACAAATAAAATTCACAACGAAAAATTCAACTATATTAAATTTTGGTGTGATTTAAATATAATTATAAGAATTGAATGCATTCTTTTGAAGTTTCATTGGGGTATGAAAGCGTTGATAGCGCTCCCGCGCTTCATTGAAAATGTACTTCGGTCAACGCTTTCATACCCCAATGAAACTTCAAAAGAATGCATTCAATTCTTAAATAAAGCTGACCATGAAATAACTTATTTGATTTACGACTTCTGATTACCCATTTGGTATCTTCAAACCTTTCTTAAATATTGTTGAAAATGGGTTTAAAGAATACCCTCAAATGGTATATGTTGACGAAAACCATAAAAACAAAACTAAAAACAACATAAGACCACACTGTAGGAACAACTCCAAAATCAAATATCAAATTTAAAACTTGAAAATGTTCAGATTTAGAATTATACTGTATGTTATAATGCATTTTAATATAATGTATTTATTTTTTACCCAGAATAAGATTATCAAAATAAAAATTAACATCGCCTTCCATCTACTTATGGGGCAGAATTGGCTTAGACTATTCACCACGGAAGATAATCATTTCCAATTAATTTATCAGGTAAAATACCTAGCCATGCTTATTAAATTAGCAATTACTCAAAGAATAAACTGGAGAAGCAAATATTTTCCAATAAATATATATCATTATCATCAATAGATTAGTATTACTAATAATACTTAATCTGAAACTTTTTGTGATACAAAACAAAACTCCAACAGCTTCATACTCACATGATATTATACAGAAGAGAGATCTAAATCTTATAAGTAACCATCATGAACCAGACGTATGATTTCAATAAGCTTCAATTCAATGGTAGGTAATTCAAACAATATTTATAAAGATATCAACCATTTGTTGAAAAGTATCATATTATCACTTGCCTACAGAAGACCATTGATGGTATTGACAATTTAATTGTGGGTTCAATGTTGACTATTGTTGCCTATCAATGCCTTACTGTTTATCTAATATCTAAATGACGTTTCCAGCCATCGAGTATCATTATTAGAACAATATCATACATATGACAATTTCATCCGGTGTCTCGAAGATTTATCTATATTATGTATAAAGTTCAAGATTTTTTGTAACAACGCTGTTCGCCGACTTAACAGTATGTGGCCAAAAGTATTGGCGCATGTAAAAAAAAATCCCTATATAATCAACCAAAACCATATTTTTTCAAAAAATTATTGTGAAGTCATTTCTAGATAGATGTTAACAAATTTTACACCAAAACATTCGGAATTGTCTATATTTTGTTTGTTTATTTGCTCATTATGTTTATATGAGTGGTTTTTATTTGTACATAATTTAAACATGATTGTTGATTTTTAGGATTTATTTTTAGTTGAAATATATAAGAAAATCAAAGTCAATTTTTATTTGTTGTGTTTAAATTAACAAGGAAATGTTTGACAAATAAAACTAGTTTCACCATGCCAAAATTTGTTGAAATGCCTGTTGAGAGCCAGGAAAGTGAGCGGTCAACAATATGTGTGTTAGGTTATCGAGGTTTCCTGTTTCTGCATTGTTTCGAATGGATTTTGATGTTGTTCAGACAGAATGGTCGTGCCCGTGTGGTAGATGGATTTACAACTATCTGTGCAATCAGTGAATATTACCAATAAAGTTGTGAGTTCGAATCCCTCTCAACTCAAATTGATTATATTTGTACTGTCTATATTTATCGTTCACCATTCACAAAAAAAGAAATGTTATGTTATGCCATTTAACTTAATGGCGTTCTTGTGAAATAATAGGCAATATTGAAATATGTATACTGTATGTCTAAAATTTCCCATATTATAAAATACTTTTATCAATCGCTTATGCAACATAATGTAGTAGTAAGTACAGAAGCTATACACAACAAGCAATTTCAAATAAATGTTCTTAAATTTGTTCTTAAAGCTCGTTTTTATTATAAACATTGAAAATTTCAATAACATATATTACGTTACCTGTTTACGAAATAAGTCTTTATAAAAATTTATCTCATTTTAAGTTCTAAAAGATTGCACAGAAATGGGGGAAACTATATCCAATAAATAGAATAAATTGCAATAAATCTTGGATTATAGACAATAAAAGATCAGACCTTTCATAGAATAAAAGTAGACATTACAATTACAATATGACAAAAATATACATTTCCCAGTGGTTTTAATGAAAATTGCATGTTTCATCGTCTTTTCAGACTACTATTATATCTTTATAAATGTTACATAGACAATAAACGTACACTGTCGGCAAATATAAAATTTATTTGTATGAGCTTTAGAAACAGAAAAAAACGCTCACGTTCGTGGCTTGGTACAGGAACTTCAATTAAAAGTGTCGAAATTAAACTAGTTTTATGGGTCCAAGACCTCCTTTCATCGTGAAATGATGCGGTGATTTAAGTGTCTTCCACCTGTGAGCAACATGCCAACTCACATATAACTGGACGAACAGCAGTGCTATTAATCTAGAACAGTATACAAAGTATGATGAGTATTTGGAAATTTCTGGGTCTCATTTAAACCAACTAAATAATGTGATCTAAATGATTATTATGAAAGTCCCTCAAAGTATTCTCCAATGGCATCTACAACAACTTTTTTAACCAGACAAAACATTTAGAAAACGCTGCTTAGTAGTAATATTGTGGGATGGTGTTCATCTTAGTAACAAACGCAGTAATAAGTCATGAATGAACAAAGGACCGGAAGTGCTTACGACGCAGGAATACATTAAATCGTAATAATATCTATGTATGCTTATTGTACAGTGTGTTTTAGACTTTCAGCAAGTTTTATAAAGTTATAATATGCAATACTGGTAATGATAAGGTATTTTACTTATAAAATGAATAAAATCGCTACTGACTAAGATGGATTTACTTAAAGTGCGCATGAACCTTAAAGGAATACTCCAGTCAGTTGAAAAGTTGTTTTAATTCAATTCATTATCACTTTTTATTCATAAATAACTTCTTATTTTAAAAAAAGCACCTTTATTAGCATTAATATACCCAATTAAAAATGTGAATATTTGGAATTTCCTGTCGTAGTGTAAACGGCCATGACACCTATTCATGTGACGTCACAGGACCGTATCATGTTAGTTGAATAAATAACATGTATCTGACTCTTCCCAACATCGTTCCCGTTTGGTTATGTTTTAATATAAGATCAACTGCAATACAATGTTTATTATCGTATATCGTTCTAATTTTTTTTCTTAATATTCCCATCCAATGTTACATTTTCATAAAACGATGAGTTTATTTGTATCGGGAGGGGGGATGGTCTACGTATAATTTCATCTTAGAGAAGTTCATGTTTGGCGTGATTGGCCGCATAGCTTAAATAACTGTCAGTTTTAACTCATTTTATGCGTACACATGTTTTTTTTCTTCTTTCTTGTCCCCAATGCTGTCGTACTTTCCCGTGTTTTTCGAGGTCACTGGTCAATGTGTTGACAAGGGTAATTACACAAAAAAATTCTTCTCACATATTCCCTTTTAATTTCGTTAGTGCAATAAAATGCTTAACATGAAGTCATAATGATTTTGTAAATATCAAAAGATAAATATACGACGTTATTTTACGATTTACATAATTTTTAATGATAAAATTGCAACTGATCAATGTTGATATAATATACGATACCGGCACTAATACGTCACAGCCCTTTTGGAAGAGCTTTAATTTTAGGTATAATCCGAGAATGGATTATGTCCCTTGTCTTCTCACATTGTAGAGTGTTGAAAAATGGCGACCCCCATTGTTTGGTGCAACAGGCAACTTCAATCACCAAATTCTACCTTACGGTATATTGTTTTTAACATTCATTAACACAAATGTCTTTTAGTTAATGTCATTTAAATATTCACGCTAACTTGTTAAGACCATGGAGTTTCCCTTTAATAATATCACGACTGATTATCATAAATTGTCTACATTATGCTGACATTCCTTAATTCTCTGATCAGTACAACTCTCTTATACAGGGGCGGATCCAGGGTGACACCCCCCCCCCTAAAATAGGAAAAAATATGATTTTTTTTTGCGTAAAATCGTGATTTTTCACACGAAATACCCCAAACATTTTCGCGCCTCCCTCAGCTCGGCGCGATTTTTTTTAAGTGCGCACCCCTAACTTTAAATCCTGGATCCACCCCTGTTATATGCCATTAAATGTATGTTGATTTTGTGAGGTAAGCTACCAAATAGGTACCCCTTCCATGAGATATGAGTGTCACTTATATTAAACCTCAGGTGAAACCTGTATGAAAGCTCAAGAAGATTGTATTTAACATATAATGCTATGGGTAATTCGTTAGTGGTTATTGCTCATAAACAGCATCGTAAATTTATCATAATACTCTTTGAAATCGGTAAAATCACAATTTTTTGTTTACCAATTTCAAAGAGCGTTCACGGTAAAAAGAAATAATTTTTTAGTGTTGCACTTTTTATCGAATGTTTATGTTTCAACATGAATAAAATGTTTACATGTACATTTCAATTATATAGCGATATAACTAATCAAACATAAACAATTCAAAATAATGCACATTTCTAAAAAAAAAAAAACAACATTTCCTAGAGATAAAAAGAAAATGTGTATCAAAAGATGCAATTTGTTCATTTGATTAAATGTATTGTAATAAACTTACTGAACTTTATACATTATAAACTCCATCCCTTTTCTCAGACAAACTTTATCGATATACATGCATTGTGTAAATTTTATGTTTTATAATTAAAAGTTATTTGATGGGAAATGACAATTTGAAACACATGAGCACATGTAAGCATTTTACTGAATACATAGAATACATATTAATTTAAGTATTTTCATTTTGTTTTGAAATTAATCAATAATCATTTTTAATAGTTATAAAAATTTCAAAAAGGTCAATATTTATTCATCATAGTGTACCCCAAAAATATATTCGTGCTTCCCTCTTTTCCAAAATGTATTTATGATTAAATAAATATATTTAACCGTTTTACGTCTACAGTCAGCTGTTTCAACCTAAAATACATTGTTTCACTAGAACAGTACAAATTTGGCCCCAAAATTTAACTTTAGAATATGGGATAAAAACTGAAATGTAAAACCTTAAACTTTCGAAAATATATAAAATGGGTTTAGTCAAACACTGTACATAAACTTGATACAATTGACGGAGTTCCATAGTGCAACAGTGGATGGGGTTTAGTCAAACTTTGTACTAAAATTACTAAAAGTGTGACTAATGTTACTGCAGTGGATGAGATTTAGTCAAAAACTGAAAAAGTAACTACAGTGAAAAGGGTATAATCAAACCATGTGCCTAAAAATTATTATGGTGGATGTGGCTTAGTCAAAGCACGTTACTATAGTGAATGGGGTTCAATACAAATCTCGTGACTGGGGCTACTACAGTGGATGAGATTTAGTCAAACCCTGTGACCAAAAGTACTATAGTGAATGGTGTTTAATCAAAGAGGATATATGGTTATTACGAAGAGCCTCCGTTGTGTAATGGTGAACGTGCTCGACAATAAATAGAAAAACAAATCGACATCACATCAATTGAAAAAGCCAACGGGCTCTATCTACATTATAGTGAAAGACTCACTGACTAAAATTATATTAATATTTTTGCTGCTTCTTCTCTGCTTAGCATGAAGTATAGTAAGGAGTAGTTCAGAACTAGTACACACTGGTTGTCGAGGAGTAAAGGTAATGTGGCTCGTGGACTATTGTTTCAGTGAGCCAGCACAATAAATACATAGCCCAGCTTCTTTGTCTAGTACAAAACAAGCACCACTATCATATAATCAACAAATCAACTTGTTCTTGCAGCCATGATATACACTTTAAACAATAATTACTCCCTCATTAGCAATATGATATACATGTAGATAAGTAGTAAAACTTACCGTCCTATGTATAACATACACTCTTATTATTAAATCGAATATTACTTCATCATTCTAACATCCAGTGCATTTCCTATAACGAATCATTTATTGATTGTCCGTCAGATGTTTTTATTTTTGTAAGATTTAGTATTATACGTCTGTTGTGATGTGTAATATTTATTAATACTACATACTAAATAAGAAAATAGATTTAAAGAAAAAAAAATACTACATACTATTCTTAATATATGTAGAAATATATGCATGTATATAAATTTTCGTTTCGTTTGGCTTGGTTTATGGTTTTTAACGCGACTTTCAACATTATTTCAGTTATATCGTGGTGGTCAGTTCTATTGGTGGAGGATACCGGAGTGCCAGGAGACAAAAACAGACATGCCGCAAGTCACTGACGAATGTTATCACATAATGTTGCATTGATTACACTTCGCTATGAGCGGAGTTCGAACTCACAACGTTAGTGGTGATAGGTACTGATTGCATATGTAGTTGTAAATCCAACTACTATGCGATCACGACGGCCCTTATAATTCTTAATATGTATTAGTAAACATATAATAATGAAAAAGAACAAGTTGAATTTAAACATTGTAAATGTCAAAGTTGATATTGAACAAATGAATCAAATCTCTTTATAGGGAAAAAAAATCATACGAAGTACTCAATAGTGAGGTAAAGCCTGTATTATCATTGATCTATTACACCTATAGGGGGAGAATCTGTGTCCAAACAAATAGCAGACATAGCAACAACAACACAACAGTGAAATTTTGTAGAAAATAATATATGTTTTTGTTATATGATATTATAACAGACGTGAACAAACTCGGTTCCGATCTCGATTGATAATAAATCCGTTACCTCTGTTGATTGACTATTAGATCCGGGGTATCTTCCGCCAAGTTGTTCGTGTTTCGGTACTGACATGGTTTATAAGATGTTATTATTGAAATTATTTACCATTCCTGCATAATTTAATTATTATCAAAACTAAGGTTCTCCTACATCCGATTTTGGTCATCCTAATTATGCCGTTTGGCTTGCTTGGTCCCAAAGCTTTAAATTATTTGGCTTTCCAATCATTTGACTTTGTGCGAACCCGCTGAAGGTTGTTCCAGAAACTGCGTCATGCGCACTTATTAGACTATCTACGTTTTTATCCAATCATATTTACAATAAATCACACAACAATGGCACCGTTCGTGCGGAATTAAATACCGTAACTTTCAAAAGACCTTGACATTTGCACATGTTATACGAGATAATGTTATATTTTTTCTTACACTAATTTGTTTTAATGTTACCGAATACCTTTAATTATTCATTGATTATATGAAATACAATCTTTTAACTTGTATTTATATATATACCTGATGAATGCATTAACAAAACACAAACAAAAAACTTTTCAATATAACGGGATATTTCATAATGCATCATATCAAGGTTGACTCAACCTCAGTGTCATCATACATGATGCCATGTCGCGTAATATGTCGCTAAATAATACATAAAGTGTTTTAATGAAAGGTTCATAGAACACTTGTTGTATTTTACGAGGTAGGCAGACAAAACAAACAAAAATGATCAAAAGGGGAACAACTGCCTTTTTAATTTTTGGGAATATCACTTCTTTTGATTCAATGTCCA
>MJUT01003428.1:491979-502982 GCA_002080005.1 Gigantidas platifrons
CGTCATCAATATACCTGTATGTGAAATTAAAGGCTCTAGCTTCATGAATCTTCTTATCTTTAACAAGTTTTTAAAGAAACTCCGACTCATATGAGTATAAAAATAAATAATATGACAGATATCAAACAAATCAAACACCAACTTCAGCTTCAAAACCGATGGTTTTTCTTCATATGCAGACACAATATTAAAAAAATACATGAAATCAAAAGTGTTTTATGTGATTGCACTATGCTATTAATGTCAGTTTGATACTATCATAACCGCCTCGGGGTGTAATGACAGTGTGCTCGCCTCGGGGATGTAATGACAGTGTGCTCGCCTCGGGGATGTAATGACAGTGTGCTCGCCTCGGGGATGTAATGACAGTGTACTCGCATCGACGGTAGTATATCATTGGAAGGATCATCGGTCGGGTAATACAAAAGACTATAAACAAATCGTTGTTTAGCGAGTCTCAGCTAAGCACGCAACGTGAAGGGGTCAAAATAATATTTCTAGGTGAAGCAACATGTTAGCATGTGAACTGTTGTTTCAAGGGCTAGCATTAATAAAATCTAACTCAGCATGTTGGTGTAGTATAAAGCTGGGATCGTATCAACAAATAGCGACTTGTTTTCGCCACCATATCGTTGAATTCACCCATCTTGCGTTAAATAACAACCACTCGCCCATTCCATCATACTATCAAGTCATACGGTTCATATACAAGGAAAATAGGTTCACTCTTAATCTATCATCAGAGTTCTTGATCCCATGTATTACATGTAGAGAATACATTAGAATGTCAGTCTTACTGGCAGTACATGTCAAGTTTTATTCGTAACGAATTCTCAAATATAAATATATATGACAAATACATTTGTACAAGTAAACTGGTGGTTTTCTCCGTGTATTCCGGTTTCCTCCACCAATAACACTGACTGCCACGATAAAATGAAATATTGTTGCAATTCCATAATCCTAATCCTACTAGTACACTAATATCCCAGAGAAATTATAATTAGTCATAAAGTGTTTATCATAAACCACACTAATACTAGCATTACAATCACAATCTTGACTCGCAGCCGCAAGTGATAAAGTTTACCAGAAGCTTGCCCATGGTCGATGGTTCTCTCCGGGTACTCCGGCTTCTTCCACCACTAAAACTGGTCGCCATGATATAGCTGAAATATTGCTGAAAGTGGCGCTAAAACACAAAAAAAAAAAAAAAAAAAAAATCAAATCGCAATCTTGATATTATAATATGCATTTCTGATTACTCTATTTCTAGTTTTAATGTGATTATTATTAAAACTGATGTTCTATTCCCTCGGGTATTGGTGACATCAGCCCATGTTTGCTATCCTGTTTAGACCCTTCATTTTTGCTACAGAGACGTTTAAATTATTTGGCTTTCCAATCTTATAACTTTGAGGAGCGTACATGATCAGAAACGCGGCGTGCGCACTATATTTGATGTCTACGTTTTTATGACGTACATGGCTATATTTATCTTCTACAATACTCTTGCCTCTGGGTGGTTAGATATCAAAATGAATGGTTGTGACCTCACTAAACGTCACATTATGTACGTCTCAACCCAGGAGGCGTTATTATAAACATTTGCTTGGAGGTTTGATTAAAATAAACGTTAAAGAAAACCAAAGGGGCAATCAGGAATGGACAATCCAGAGACACTGACAACATAGGGTACACAGAACAGAGGACAAAGGTTAGAGAAAACCAAAGGGGCAATCAGGAAGGGACAATCCAGAGACACTGACAACATTGGGCATGCAAGACACAGGACGGAGACAAACGATACGAAACACGTAACACGGAAAACTAAAAAGATGCGCAACACGAACCCCACCATAAACCGTGGATGAACCCAGGTGCACTCGAAGAGTAAGCAGTTCTTGGAGTTTGCTAATAAAGATGTTCGTTTTTGTGTTTTTTAAATTTTGTCGAACATACTACCCCCCGTAATTTACCTTTTAAATTTCATTTATTCTACTAAGAGTGATTGACAGAAGATTAAATAAAATAGTTAACTATCATCGTGTACATGTAAACATGCCAATCGAGCCTATCCCAAACAGATCTACGTAGGTTTACATCAGCCTCTCCCGTGGTCCTTTCTGTGTTTCGGAATTTGATGCTTGTCAGTCGCGTAGCTCATGTTGTCAACAACTTAAATTCTAAACATTGTCAATCATCCAAGGGAACCCACGGAATATAAAAATGAAATATAGCTTCACTGCTGTAGGTTACAAATTCCCCTGAAAGGATAAAACGTCCACTTGATGTGTGGGACGAACTTATTACTTCGCCTTAAGAAAGAAACGTAAACAAATATATCGTCTTTGGTATAAACAACGCTTCTTGCTAAGAAAATAGAACTCTAGGAGAAAGGAGAACTTGCCATAGTTCTTTGTGAGTACCACCTTACTAATAGCAGTCGTATATAGCCCACTACACGGCAAATTTTCCGATCTTATCCATTCCGTTGTCAACATTTCACCTACATGATATATTTCTTTTAAGAGTGTTCTCCACATGAATATAGCTGAAATATTTGTCACTTGACGTTAAACCACAATCAATCAATCAATCAATCAGTAAAACTTACTTCCAATGTGTTATATCTTCTGAATAATATAAGGAATCAGACAAAATTTATTTACATTTGCCAGTACATATATATACATGAAAATGGGGTATTAGAGGCTAAATAATTCTTGTCTTTGTACTAACAAAAACGTAAATATCTAATCTAATCGCACGACGCGTTTCTGGAATAAAGTTCAAAGTCTAAAGATTTGAAAGCCAAATAATTCAAAAATCTTCGTGAGCAAGCAAACCAAAGGGCCTAAACAGGACAGGCTAAACAGGATAGCCTAAACATGACAGCCTAAGCAGGACAGGCTAAACAGGGTAGCCTAAACAGGACAGCCTAAACAGGATAGCCTAAACAGGGCAGCCTAAGCAGGATAGCCTAAGCAGGACAGCCTAAACAGGACAGCCTAAACAGGACAGCCTAGACAGGACAGGCTAAACAGGACAGGCTAAACAGGTCAGCCTAAACAGGACAGCCTAAACAGGACAGCCTAAACAGAACAGGCTAAACAGGACAGGATAAACAGGACAGGCTAAACAGGTCAGCCTAAACAGGACAGGCTAAACAGGTCAGCCTAAACAGGACTGCCGAAACCTAATTAGTTTTTACGTATATTTTTTTTAATACTGCTTGTATTTATTCATATAGAATATAATAAATAGTAATCTGGGTTTGGGTTTATGGAGTTCAACGCCACTTTCAACAATGTTTCAGTTATATCGTAGCGGTCAGCTTGATTAATAATTAATCTGAATTGAGTGTTCATTTCTATGTCCAGAAGTAAGAAAGTTGAAAAACGTTTTTGAAGTCATCATATAGCCTAATAGACGTTATATTTATATTCTGTCTTCATATGCCCAGTTTGTTAAATTATATGATTCTAGATAACTATATGTTTTATGTTTTTAATGACTTTGGAATTTGCCATTTTCAATTAAGATAGTATGATTGGACTTACCTTAATTAAGAACAAATCACTGTCGTTTTTTTTTATACAGAACATAAATCCAGTACAAACTAAGTACGTTTACACATTAGAAACAATTAATATCTGTGTACATTATCCCCACAGCTAGACACAAATCACGTGTAGAAGTGTACGGACAAAGAATATAACATCTATGAAAAATCACGTTTAGTCTTTCAGGGTAAATAAATATATAAATATATTTTTATATAGAAATAAAGTCCATTTATAATCATACAAGGTGTTACGGTTTCATTAAAGAAATCAAAGCTGAAGCTGGAAACACTGATTTATATTAATCATAATATTCTTTTTATATATACATATATTTATATTTTTGTTTAATCCGCAACGTCTTAACCCAAAGAGGTTTATGGTGTTTAACGTCACTTTCAATAATACTTCAGCTATATCGTGGCGGTTAACCCTATAAGAAAATCTCACATACTTCAAAGTGTCAAATGCGGGTGATGAATAAAATATCCCTTTATTGCAAAGAAACGAATTTTTATTGATACGCTCAATTTTAATAAATGTCACATCAGAATTTTCGTTTTAAAATGGGATTGTGTTGAACCCGTTCGGAACAAATGATGCATGATGAATTAATATGTTATTCAAATCTCCTGATCAGTTTATTCTTGTAGGTATTCACAGCTTCATACAGTTAAAATTGCTCTCGTTAAATTGGAATTACAAACATATTGACAACCTATATAAAAGTCGTTATAGCATTCACTGTTGACATTTCGCAATTGTACAGGACAGATCGACAAAAAATACGCAATAAAACTGCAATGAAAAAATACTATTTATTTTTAAATCTGGTTGATTTGTTAAAAAAAAGTTTTCGTCGGATTTGTCCCGTATGTGGAACAGAATTAATTTATAACGTAGAATTTAATTTAATTTATTTTAATTTAATATTATTGGATGGTTAAGGGAGTTTTATCCAATCAAATTGAAATACTATAATACTTATCCTTTCATGAATTTTGTAGACAAGCAATAGTAGTAGAATGAAATAATAAAATAAAAGATTTAAAAAACATCAAATTCTGCCAAAATGAGAAAGCTGAATATCTTAATATATTGTGGAATTTAAATTGAATATAACTTTTTTTCTGTAAAAGTTAAATTCATGCATCCCGTAAAAAGAATTCATTAGATATATTCATTACTGAACTTTACAGTTTCTAAGTAATGTAATTATTAATAAAAACTAAGATTCTCCTCCCTCAGACATAGGTGACCTTAGACGATTTTGGCTATCATGTTTAGGCTCTTTGATTTTATTGCTCCAAAAACTTTACATTATTTGTCTTTCCAATCTTTCGATTTTTAGTGTACCTGTTGAAGGATATTCCAGAAAACGCGTCGTGCGCACTAAATTTAATATCTACGTTTTTATTAAATACATATTAATACAATTATAAGCACTGATAACAGGTATGAATTGCACTGCTACTTCATTCAAAATAAATTTTCTAGACCAATATCTTTCCCAACAATACATTAGGAACACTTACCACTTGATGTTACTAAGAATAATGAATGTTTTCCCCCTCTTTCCTTTCTATTATCTTAGTGAAATACGGACATAGTTTCTTAAATGTTGGACCTGTGATAAATAAATTATATATTCTTTTCTCCAAGTATCGCTTTTTATCCACAATATGAATAGAATTTTATATGATTTGTTTTGTTTTCATTCAAGAATAACAATTTTAAACAGAAATGAAACATTATTTCAAATATATGGATAAACCTAATTGATAGTTTTTAAGTATTTGCAACTTCAATCGTCCGGCCGCAATGGCGTTTTCCCCGCCCTTTTAGAACTGTATCATGTAAAGTGCCAGGTTGTTATTCAGCAAGACAGGGCAATTTCGATTTAAAACCTTAGTTTTTTTTGTAAAATTTTATCATGAAAGTTTTTTTTCAGCTTTGGAATTTATGCATTTCTGTATCGGATATGATTAAGTACATCACGTGCTGACATATTGTTTCTCTACCTTTTAAAATATTATGGTATACATATGTGGCATGTGTCATTTTAAGTTTCTGGAGTCTTGCTGAATAATATTGGACCATTAACATTTGTTATGTACTCGAATGATTGAAGAAAAGGTTGAATAGATAATGAAATTGGCGACGAGATTTATTTTCTGTTCAAATGCAATACTTGTTTCAATCACATTAAAAAGGTTAAATATTATATTTATTTGAAATGCACAATTTTACCCCAAGGGGTTGATGGCATACAATTATACAAAAACATATATACAAAGCAGACAAAGGACAATCATTAATTAAGTACAAATTAAAAGAATAACAAGACAGTCTTATACAGACAAATTAAATTTGTAAAATCATACAGTTATAGAGTCCACTTTCCTCCGTATTAAAGACTTTTTAATAAATGGAGCAACAAACCGCAAATGATTATATATCCATTTATTACTTTTGAAATTTTTTTTTCTAGTATTTGTTAATATGCTACACGTGTGACATTGTTGAGAATATATGGAATATTTTTTGCCTATGAAATAATCCATTCTATGTATATTTTCATATACACATGTTGTAACACTGTAAATGTAAATGGTATGTAAATGTCCATTACATACCATATCTATGTTGTCAGTTGTCTATATTGCATGTTATGTCTGTTGTCATTTTGACCGTGTAAATAATATCGCCAATTTTCCCAAAAACAAGAAAGAATTTCTTTCCCTTATTATATTAAGATATACTAGCCACTATATATGATTGGGGTCACATTCCTGAACTAGGTCATAACCCTAATTAGCATATACAATGTAATGTAAAGCATAGCAAAGTTGTTTACTTCATTCATTTTATTACTCAAAGAGGTTTTCAATAATATAAATAAATGAGAAAATCATGAACGTAATTATTTCAACATATTTTATTGACAAAAAGGTATTTTATGATCATAGTCAAAATTAAAATTCCTGAAAATAAAATTATATACACACTGTCAAAATTCACTCTTCAACATTTGCACAGAAAATTTCTTCTGACTGATTTGGTAAACATAGAGAATAATAAGTATAGATTTATCTTGATTTCTCTATTTATATATCGTCATATATCAGCGTCGAACCGAAATATAAGGCTCCATATTAAGCTAGTGGTCTTTATTATTGACCAATGAAAATAGTTTTAAAATTGCACCCTGAGACATACCGGAAGTAAAATACTGCAGTAAACAGTTGTTGACACATACTTGAATTCTTTAACTAGAAAGCAAAAGACGTTTACATAATAAGCAACAAGCATATTATATATCAATTCACTTCTTCTACAACAATTATCCGTTTGTTTTAATCAACAGAATTATTATTCAGACATGTTTCATTTATTTAGCAAGATGATAGTTCTTGGATGTTTAACCTCCTCCACAAAAAAAATGCTTCACAATCCTTATTATGTATTTTTTTTAAAACCTGACTAGAAAACGAAATACTGGTTTCCAAAACGATTCACATATCACATGATACTCACGTCGCTTAACCGTAACACGACGGGTGCAACTAGTGCTGCAGGAAATGTTTGTACTTCTGGAACACTCGAGTTCATTCCCGGTTTTTAGTGAGGTTCGAGTTGCTCAAATCTTAAGTTTTCTGTGTAGTGTTTTGTAGATCATTGTTTTCCTTCCGGCCACTGTATTGTTTGCCTTCCTTCGATTTAAGTCTTCTCTTCTGATTACCCCTTGGGTATTTTCAAACTGTTGTTTGAGTGTGTAAACGTGATGTTGTGGTGTGTAAATGTGAACAAATTCATAATATGTTTTTAAAATATGTAAACATAATAAGGCCTGAAGTATAGTAATATAAGTAACATAATCCCTTGTTGTCAACCTTTTTATTTTACAAAGACATCGATAATATAAATCATGAGGAAAATGTTACAACTTGTGTATTAATTCAGAGTAACATGTTGTTCCATGGTTAACTCCCTTTATTTATGTAGAATTTATCGCTGTTACAACTGGCGCACGCAACATGTTGTTAAATATGCAAATATCTGTTATTAACGGACATCTTTGTTAGCTATCTTCTTTTAATTGACAGATATTTTTGTTGTGACAACCGGTGCAACATTTCAACGTAAGAATTTGTTATAAATTACATTGCAATAAAACGTAGATATCTAATTTAGTGCACACGACACATTTCTGGAATAACCTTCATCAGGTACGGTCAAGGTTAAAATACACGAAAGCTGCATAATTAAAAAGACTTTGGGAGCAAGAAAACCAAAGAACCTAAAGAAGATATCCAAAGTAGGCTACGGTCACCTAAGCATGATGGAAGACAACCTTAGTTTTTTGCTTATATTTACAGGATTTAAGAACTGTAAATTTCGATAAAAAAAATTGTTTAATAAAGGATGCATGTGCCGAAGCACTGACTACTGGGGTCCTACCTTAGTTTTAATAATAATTACACGATTTAAGACCGAAGCACTGACTACTGGGGTCCTACCTTAGTTTTAATAATAATTACATGATTTAAGACCGAAGCACTGACTACTGTGGTCCAACCTTAGTTTTAATAATAATTACATGATTTAAGACCGAAGCACTGACTACTGGGGTCCTACCTTAGTTTTAATAATAATTACATGATTTAAGACCGAAGCACTGACTACTGGGGTCCTACCTTAGTTTTAATAATATTTACATGATTTAAGACCGAAGCACTGACTACTGGGGTCCTACCTTAGTTTTAATAATAATTACATGATTTAAGACCGAAGCACTGACTACTGGGGTCCTACCTTAGATTTAATAATAATTACATGATTTAAGACCGAAGCACTGACTACTGGGGTCCTACCTTAGTTTTAATAATAATTACATGACTTAAGACCGAAGCACTGACTACTGGGGTCCTACCTTAGGTTTAATAATAATTACATGATTTAAGAGCCGAAGCACTGACTACTGGGGTCCTACCTTAGTTTTAATAATAATTACATGATTTAAGACCGAAGCACTGACTACTGGGGTCCTACCTTAGTTTTAATAATAATTACATGATTTAAGACCGAAGCACTGATTACTGGGGTCCTACATTAGTTTTAATAATAATTACATGATTTAAGACCGAAGCACTGACTACTGGGGTCCTACCTTAGTTTTAATAATAATTACATGATTTAAGACCGAAGCACTGATTACTGGGGTCCTACCTTAGTTTTAATAATAATTACATGATTTAAGACCGAAGCACTGACTACTGGGGTCCTACCTTAGTTTTAATAATAATTACATGATTTAAGACCGAAGCACTGACTACTGGGGTCCTACCTTAGTTTTAATAATAATTACATGATTTAAGACCGAAGCACTGAATACTGGGGTCCTACCTTAGTTTTAATAATAATTACATGATTTAAGACCGAAGCACTGACTACTGGGGTCCTACCTTAGTTTTAATAATAATTACATGATTTAAGAACCGAAGCACTGATTACTGGGGTCCTACCTTAGTTTTAATAATAATTACATGATTTAAGGCCGAAGCACTGACTACTGGGGTCCAACCTTAGTTTTAATAATAATTACATGATTTAAGACCGAAGCACTGACTACTGGGGTCCTACCTTAGTTTTAATAATAATTACATGATTTAAGGCCGAAGCACTGACTACTGGGGTCCTACTTTAGTTTTAATAATAATTACATGATTTAAGACCGAAGCACTGACTACTGGGGTCCTACCTTAGTTTTAATAATAATTACATGATTTAAGAACTGTTAAAAGACTGCAATCTCACTTTATTTATCTCCTCTTTTGTTGTTATGATTTGAGACTAGTCCAACATTTGCTGTGGCGATACACATTTTGAGTCCGAGGACGAACGCAGAGTCAGAACGAATGTTAAGAGTACAAACGCCAGAACCTGGATTTCCAGCATCATCGTGATCTTTCTTGTTCTTATCCAATGATTTGGGGAGAGAGGTGATTGTTTGTTTTGTTGAGATTGGTGGAATTGTTGACCAACACTGTTAAATCTTCATTTTTCTTAATACATATTAATGAATATCTTTTATCGTTCATCTCTGTGTTTACGTCATGAATATATATATATGTATCTGAAATACTTCTCACCTGACGTTAAACAACAATCAATCAATAATAAAACATACTTTCAATTTGTTACAATATTATGAATAATACAAAGCAGAGAAAAAGATTATTAACATTATGCAGTATATAGTATATAGGTGAAATGGGGAGAGAAGATTCTATATCATTCTTGGCTTTTTTCGCACCAACCATTGCGGTTTTCCCAGTTTTCCGGTTGTTGACTGATTTTGTTTGATTGTTGACTTTTGAGTTTTGCCTTTCCCTTCGGAAGATTGCTCGGTGTTCGGTAATTTTGTTATTACCCTTATTGAAATACACAGATTCCGAATAGACATTTTAAGAATACAAAAACAACAGTACAAACAAATGAAATACGGATTGGTACATCATTTCACTAAGAGGGGAGTTATGTGCCCATACAACATGTTTAACCCCAATGGATTAGTACATCATTTCACTAAGATGGGAGCTATGTGCCCACACAACAGGTTTAACCCCAACGGATTAGTACATCATTTCACTAAGAGTGGAGATATGTGCCCATACAACAGGTTTAACCCCAACGGATTAGTACATCATTTCACTAAGAGTGGAGCTATGTGCCCATACAACATGTTTAACCCCAACGGATTAGTACATCATTTCACTAAGAGTGGAGTTATGTGCCCATACAACAGGTTTAACCCCAACGGATTAGTACATCATTTCACTAAGATGGGAGCTATGTGCCCATACAACAGGTTTAACCCCAACGGATTAGTACATCATTTCACTAAGAGTGGAGCTATGTGCCCATACAACATGTTTAACCCCAACGGATTAGTACATCATTTCACTAAGAGGGGAGTTATGTGCCCATACAACATGTTTAACCCCAACGGATTAGTACATCATTTCACTAAGAGTGGAGCTATGTGCCCATACAACATGTGTAACCCCAACGGATTAGTACATCATTTCACTAAGATGGGAGCTATGTGCCCATACAACAGGTTTAACCCCAACGGATTAGTACATCATTTCACTAAGATGTGAGCTATGTGCCCATACAACAGGTTTAACCCCAACGGATTAGTACATCATTTCACTAAGAGTGGAGCTATGTGCCCATACAACAGGTTTAACCCCAACGGATTAGTACATCATTTCACTAAGATGGGAGCTATGTGCCCATACAACAGGTTTAACCCCAACGGATTAGTACATCATTTCACTAAGAGTGGAGATATGTGCCCATACAACAGGTTTAACACCAACGGATTAGTACATCATTTCACTAAGAGTGGAGCTATGTGCCCATACAACA
>MJUT01003428.1:513756-539003 GCA_002080005.1 Gigantidas platifrons
AAAAAAAAAATTCTTTCAGCCAGTATCAAGTATAATAATGTTGACAATAGTAAAGTTACAATATAAGTCATAACACTGAGCATTGATTCCTTTTGTTGTCTTCACAAAACATTAAACCTGAAGATTACATTTTCTTAAAACATGTGTTGCCATTGTCATTAGCTGTTGTCTGTCGTTGTATTTATCCGATTAAGACATTGACCAGTTATTACAATATTATATTTTACTCTTGCTATCGATGCTTTCGTTTTGATTTTACGGTGTTTAGTGACATTTTCAACAATATTTCAGCTATATCGTGTCGGTCAATTTATTGGTGGAGGAAACCGGTGTACCAGGAGAAAACCACCGACCTGTCGCAAGTCACCTCGCCATGAACGGGGTTCGAACTTACAACTTTAGTGGTGATAGGCACTGATTGCATAGGTAGTTGTAAATCTTACATAGACAATATTAATGCAGTGTCTTAAAAAATAAAGTATACGTGTATTAAATCTGGGATAAAGGCGATGTTGACCGAACCTTTCTCCAGTTTTACACATAAACTTTATATTTAAGACACTGCGTTAATATTGTGTTTATAATGCTGAAAAATTACGTTATTCCACGGAGGATTAAATTTTGAATTAAATAATAAAATTATATAATTATCACTTGATAGACCCTTTAGATATTTTCTGTCAACAGGAAGTGAACTGGATTTACAACTAGGTTCCCAAAGCTCAACAGGTAACATTTGACAGGGGTACCAGAACATTATATTTCGGTCAGTGACAGTATATAACAAGTGGAGCAGGAACTGCTTACCCTTCCGGAGCACCCGAGTTCATCCTCGATTCTTAGTGGTGTTCGTGTTGCTCGATCTTTAGTTTTATGTGTAATGTGTTGTAGATAGTTGTTTGTCCTTTTTCTTTTGGCCACTGTGTTGTCTGTACTTCTTCGAGTTACGGATTCTGATGATTCCTTTGGTATCTTCAAACCCTTCTTTATCTAGTCAATGCAATTTTCCCGTTCAAATAGAACAAGTGCAGGATAAAATAATATATCAAGCCATATTATTTAGCAAAATATATTCTACTCTGAATAGGTACTCTAATGCAAAATATATATAGTTTATACTATATCACGCCAAATGGAAAAAAAATCATATGCACATCCCCGGGTTGTTTACAACATTATACAGTTTTTATTGGGGCTACTCACCTTAGTTCTCTTTCCATGAGATAGGAATGGACAGAATTAAGAATGACAATCTAATGTTCTGATTATATGTACATAATGAAACCTTGTAGACAATCAGTAGATACATTTATCGCAAATCTGCAACATTTATTTTATGTACTGATACAAATGTAGATATATTTTCGTGTCGCGTTTCATAAATATTGTTCATCAGACACGCGCAAAGTCAAAGAATTGTAAACTGAGAGATATGAACAATAAAAATGTAGATATATATAACCTTATTGTTAAGATAATGAACACAACTTTTGTTATTTCGGTTAAATTTTTCCTGAAAAGGAACCATTGTGTACGTATTAAAGGGAAATAACTCGCATAAATAAAGTATAATTAAAAAGTAAATCGGAAATGGTCTATTGAAACATGTGATGGTTCCTTAAAACCGAAAAAAATACTAAAGTTTTTTGCAGTTTCGTATCACCAATATTTCAATCTGCAAGATCTGGAATATCGTATCAACTGAGCGATATACACTCCATATGCAGATGCTGCTGGAATGTTGCTACATATAAATGGAAAGTTCACAATGGGAAATTTTAAATCATCTCTTTTGTCGTAAAGTTTCGTTCTTAACCAGCCCTCATTGTTAATTTGGGGATGTAGGTCAAGGCATGATGCAGACCTAGCTGTATCTGTGGTATCATTTATCTCAAGCTCAATGGGATAGATGCGATCAACAAAATCGCCGAACTTAGGTTTATAATCTACAGATAAAACAAATACCCACTTGTTATACAGCACAATATCCGGTGTCCACAAACTTTCTATTGGTATACTCAGAGACTGAATCCCGAAATAACTCCTTGGCGACCATCGTAGCCTGGGGTCTTTCCATTGGATAGCTTGCCACACTTCTGCTGTTAGTGTCTGTGAACCCTGCAAGTGGAAAGTATGACATTTATAGTTGAACAGGTGTATTGACTGAGACATACAGATAATATCACAGTAATGGCGATTATTTTTTATTTGTTTTGTTTTGTGTTTTTTTTTTAATAGAAAATACACAATCATAGATTTTGGCATAGAACCTCGGATACTAAATGTTAATCCGGTTAAAACCGATACTAAATTTACTAATCCAAAATTAAATATGAAACTCGTAAAGAATTTTCAAATCGTAATTCGGTCCTTTCTTTCTTCTTGGTTTCTAACAAGTGGTGGTACGACGGATGTCACGTGTGTAGAAGGAACAGTTGCTTACCCTTCTGGAGTTCATCGCCGTTTTTCACTTGTCGTAGTGAGGTTCGTGTTGTTCATGTTTTCAATTTACATGTCTTCTCGTTGTTAGTTCCGTTTTTGTGATGTCCGCGTAAAAACTATGTTCGATTAGTCTCTACTCACATTAGTTTTGTAGATGTTTATTTATGTTGTTTGGATTTGTTTATGTGTATTGGTATCCGGTATCCGACAAGATTTCCATGTCAGATGATGTTCGCATCGTTTGGTAGTGCCGGTGTGGGTGCTACACGTGGGACAGGAACCTCGTTTTACCCTTTTGGAGTTCACTCCCGGGTTTTAGTGGTGTTCGTGTTGCTTGATCTTTGGTTTTCTGTATAATGTTTTGTAGGTTATTGTTTGTCTATTATGAAGTTGTTCTCGTCATGACTATATAGCTAAAATACTGATAACCAGGAGTTAAACAACAATCAATCAATAAAGCAAGCACTGGACATGATGACTCAATTATATAATAGGTTCACAGCTGATACACAGCTAAACACACGAAAATACATCATGCACTTGTCAGATAATGTATAAATAGTTCAGTCCCCTAATTGTTTTATTTTAGTATTTTTTTCTATTAGGTTATAAGTTAGTACCTTAATTTCGATACTATACTGCACTTAAGTAACCACGTGATTAAATTTAGCGATTATTTCCCCATTATCCAAGATCAACCTAAATACATGTTGTTGTTTCCCACCTGTGCATCGACATTTATATTAATAACAATACATAATTCGTATTTTATAGCTAATTTATGTTAATTAAATGATAAAATGTTATACGTAATTTCACTTATACTCTGAAGTTCTATTTTGAAAGAATTAAATAGTTCACATCAAAGACATATTAAGTTCATACACACCTTATTTTTAATGATATTGTTCACGATGTGTTGTTTTTAAATTTTAAGCGTCATTATATAACTGAAATATTGTTGAAAGTGGCGTTAAACACATTCAAACAAACAAACAAACAAATACATCTTAAGTAATGGTAAAGGAGAGATAACCACAACTGTGGTTTTAATTGTGAAGTTTTTGTGTACTTGCTAATATAAATCTCAATTACCAATACGGAGAACAGACGACAACATGCTCTTAATAAATAAAGTGTTCCTGTAATCTTGTAGATTAAGAATGTGCCATCTACATCAAGTAATATTCAATTAAGACAGGTTATTACTTGTAATAAATTCTTGATTATTTTATTTCTGCAAAAGTACATTCATAGTTCTAGGTATATCAGTTAACTAGTTATCGTAATCATCCTTTATTTCCTTATTCATGACTTATTACCGGGTTTGTAACAACAGTACCACGACTGGTGCCACTAATAGAGACATGATTTCATCCTGTTTTGATGGGATTCGTATTGCTTAATCTTTAGTTTTCTGTGTAGTGTTTTATAGACCGTTTTTTGTCTTTTTTTCATTTTTCATTGGCCATTGTATTGATTTTCCTTCTTCTATTGACGGTTTCTGATTATCCCTGTGGTATCTTGTGGTCGTTGTGTTGTCTGTCATCTTCTATTGACGGTTTCTGATTATCCCTGTGGTATCTTGTGGCCGTTGTGTTGTCTGTCATCTTCTATTGGCANAACAGTACCACGACTGGTGCCACTAATAGAGCAGGAACAACAGTACCACGACTGGTGCCACTAATAGAACAGGAACTGCAGCTTACCCTTACGAAGACATGATTTCACCCCGTTTTGATGCGATTCGTATTGCTTAATCTTTAGTTTTCTGTGTAGTGTTTTATAGACCGTTTTTTGTCTTTTTGTGATTTTTCATTAGCCATTGTAATGATTTTCCTTCTTCTATTTACGGTTTCTGATTATCCCTGTGGTATCTTGTGGCCGTTGTGTTGTCTGTCATCTTCTATTGACGGTTTCTGATTATCCCTGTGGTATCTTGTGGCCGTTGTGTTGTCTGTCATCTTCTATTGACGGTTTCTGATTATCCCTGTGGTATCTTGTGGCCATTGTGTTGTCTGTCATCTTCTATTGACGGTTTCTGATTATCCCTGTGGTATCTTGTGGCCATTGTGTTGTCTGTCATCTTCTATTGACGGTTTCTGATTATCCCTGTGGTATCTTGTGGCCGTTGTGTTGTCTGTCATCTTCTATTGACGGTTTCTGATTATCCCTGTGGTATCTTGTGGCCGTTGTGTTGTCTGTCATCTTCTATTGACGGTTTCTGATTATTCCTGTGGTATCTTCAGACGTTTCTCATAACATACATATTTATGTAATATGTCTAGTCATAAGTCTGCATTTGAAATTTTATATTCTTGATTTAAAGTCATGACAAGAACTGATTCTTTTTTTTTTTGGTTTCCCTTCCTTGGTGGCTTTTATTGCTTTTGTCTCGTTATTAATATTCATAATAAATTATCGCTTCATATTTTATTTTTAATATGCTACAACAGACATTTTTTTTTACATAAATTATGTCGTGTGTTCGAGATCCGTTATCGACTTCAAGTGTTAAGCTTCCAAACACCTACCCGAGGTCGTAGTTTCACTGATTTTCCCTGTTTGTTGACTTGTGAGTTTTGCCTTTCCCTTTGGAAGATTGCTCGGTGTTCGGTAATTTTGTTATTACCCTTATTTTACTCATCAGTTCGGATATAACCTGGCAGAATTGCCTCTCCCGTTAAGTCACGTTGTGGCTGCACGTGACGATTAACACTAACCACGCCCCTTTGAAACCATATTAGGGGCCGTCGTGGTCGTGCTCGTTTGGTAGTTGGATTTAGAACTACACGTGCAATCAGTGCCTATCATCACTAAAGTTGTGAGTGCGAATGCCGTTCATGGCAATGTGTACTCGATACAAGTTTATGTGATATAGTTTGTCAGTGACTAACGACGGGTTGGTGCTTTTCTCCTGGTACTCCGGTTTCCACCACCAATAAAACTGACCGCCAAGATATACCGGTAGCTGAAATATTGTTGAAAGTGGCGTTAAACACCACAACTCTAACACTACCCCCTCCCTTGGAAACCATATTGCCAATATTTCTACGAGAGATGATCAGTATCGTCTATTTATATATATGTTATACTTACCAAATCTACAATTCTTAGAAGTGACAAAGTGTGGTCAGCATTTACTGTTGGTGTATTTCTTGTCCCAGGTCTGGCTTGCTGGTTGTATTTACTGAATATGTGTTTTAATATATCCTCTTCAGGAACGTCATTCTGTCCTATAGTGTAAAAATATAAAAAATGTAAAGGCTACATATGTAAAAATATTCAAATCTGCGAATAAACTCATGAATTGGCAAAGGAAAATGCACATTTACAAACCTTTCTGACACTGAAAAACTAATGTATTTGCTTCCCCACGGAGAACTTTTATTTGTTCCACGTTAATTCCAAACCAAGAAGAAAATGTTTTTGTTGAACAGTCTTCAGATCTGAAGACAGCGCTCTTGATCAAACTAATTGTTCTTATTTATTTTGAGAAGCTGGTTTTTTATGTTTGTTAATCATAGCACTGTATTTTATTGTATGGTAATACATTGAATGCATTCTATTGGTTTGTGTTGCAGTATTGCATTGTATTGTATTAGTAAGAAGGCATATGGATGAAAATGAACATGAGAGTTATCCAATTTTACACTTAGACACAGATAAAAGTAAAGGAACAGCTTGTAGTAAGAAAGGGCATGGATGAAAATGAACATGAAAGTTTATCCAATTGTACACATAGACACAGATAAAAGTAAAAGAACAGCTTGTTGTAAGAAAGGATATGGATGTAAATGAACATGAAAGACTATCCAATTGTACACGTAGACACAGATAAAAGTAAAGGAACAGCTTGTAGTAAGAAAGGATATGGATGTAAATGAACATGAAAGACTATCCAATTGTACACATAGACACAGATAAAAGTAAAGGAACAGCTTATTGTAAGAAAGGACATCAATGTAAATGAACATGAGAGACTATCCAATTGTACACGTAGACACAGATAAAAGTAAAGGAACAGCTTGTAGTAAGAAAGGATATGGATGTAAATGAACATGAAAGACTATCCAATTGTACACGTAGACACAGATAAAAGTAAAGGAACACCTTGTAGTAAGAAAAGACATCAATGTAAATGAACATGAGAGACTATCCAATTGTACACGTAGACACAGATAAAAGTAAAGGAACAGCTTGTAGTAAGAAAGGATATGGGTGTACATGTACATGAGAGACTATCCAATTGTCCACGTAGACACAGATAAAAGTAAAGGAACAGCTTGTTGTAAGAAAAGACATCAATGTAAATGAACATGAGAGACTATCCAACATTACATTTAGACACAGATTACAGTAAAGGACTTGTATTGTTGACTACACTGTATTAATTATGTAGTATTGCTTGCTTTATGTGTACCAGATGAAGTTTATTCCAGAAAATCGTAGTGCTCACTAAATTAGATATCTACGTTTTTATTACATTGTATTGTATTTATTACATTGTATTGTATTTATTACATTGTATTGTATTTATTGCATTGTATTGTATTTATTACACTTGTATTGTATTCATTACATGGTATTGTATTTATTACATTGTATTGTATTTATTACACTTGTATTGTATTTATTACATGGTATTGTATTTATTACATTGTATTGTATTTATTACATTGTATTGTATTTATTACATGGTATTGTATTTATTACATTGTATTGTATTTATTACACTTGTATTGTATTTATTACATTGTATTGTATTTATTACATTGTATTAATTCATTACATAGTATTATATGTACTGCATTACATGGAATGATGTAATGATGAATACACAATGGTTTCTGCGTTAAAAAAAACTATACAATTGAATGGTTACGACGAAGTAAGGTGGTACATTCTGTTCTACCTTTAAAAAGGCAACACAAATCTAATTTAAAGGTGCAAGCTGAAATTTGATAAACACGAAACCCTCTAAATACCGGGAGTTAGCTCAGGTGTTTTGGAAAGTAGCACTTCTTGTTCTACAGGTGCCACACCTCGTATTACTCTTTAACTACACTTATATCATGTGATAAAAAAACAACATGACCCGCCAACGACCAAAACGGAAGTAAAGCCGAACCGAAAATCGTTTTTATTGTAAATCGTATCGGGCACAACACGGAATTTAAAGCATGAGGACATGTGATTGCACGACATTAACAACATGAACACCAAGTGCTATAAACTTGGGGTTATCTCATATGTTATAGAACTGTAAGCAGTTCCTTCTCCACTAATGGCGCCTGTCGTGTTATTCCTGTTAAAAATTCAGTGAAAAGTCAAGAATTAGGAGAGAAAAGGAAGTTGATAATCATCGTTATTAAGTAACAATTTTTTTTATTGCTATAGATTGATGATAAGGTTGTTAATGAGGATATAATTTACTATCCCTAGATGGGGGCACGGGCATCTGAGTTGTTCAGATAGTCCCTTCTGTCTAGAATCCGAACACCACTGACATGGGCTTGCATCCTTTGTGGTCACCTCAAATGTTTACAGACACCTATCCATTGCCCAAGGTTTGACCAGTCAGATTGTTTTTCATCCTCATTTAGTCTAATAGTCAGATAAACTTGCAAAATCGTTGAAGTGACGACAAACACCAAATAACCATATTCAAACCCTTAAATGAGATATACCGCCTCATTCAGGGTCAGTCGGGTCAAACAAACAAAAACCCCATAAAAGTGGCATTTGTTTATTCTTCTCTCAGCACACAAGTGCAAAGACTGATTGGCTCGGAATCTGTACAATAAATGTGCAGCAACAAGCATAGTTATAGATTTGTTTCAATGTACCATCACTATAAAAATCCATCTAAGCATTCTGTTTTTCTAAACAGTGGACACCGTCAACATCTCATTGAAATGTAACTTGTTCTCACCATGATATATTAGAAAAAAATGCTTACTTCGTAGCCGAACTGCTTCGCAATACGAAAACCGGATTTAGTTACGTTTCAGTCTACTCTCACTTGATTCACGCGTGATACCTGTTTAAACCAACGTCTTGTTAGCCATTTTATGCGCCCAGAGATATCGATCACAGATTTATAACATGTGCAAAAAATAAGCACTAACATTTGTACATAGCATACCATTAATAAATCAATATATATTTATACTGACATTATACTTACTGTACACGCTTCAACTATTTCTATATATGTTAACTCCTGTAAAAGGAGCACTCTTTAAAGTGTAATGTGCTTATGTCAACGACACATTGGACGGTAGTCTGAACTTATTACTAAAAACGTAGGACCCAAGTTGATGACATTCTTACGACAAGCTTCAAGTTACAAGAGTGCAAATCAGAAGTCATAATCGAAAAAGTAAATACCATACAATTACAAAAGGAAAAGGTACAAAGACAAAGAATGATCCACAAAAACCTCAAAAGAAAAATAAAGATGTTGTGAGCAACTTAAGACGGTTCATGTTTTATTTACGTTATTTGTGTTTGTGTTTGCCAGTTTCTCTAGATTGTACCTTTTTGGGTGCTCCAATCGGTATTCTCTAACGTTTTATTAAAGATTATTTTTGACTAAATATCACAATTGATATAAAGCCTAAGTAGTTATATTGACAGTGACAGTCTTGACATTATTAGAAAGTTTACTGACTTTTACTGTAACATACAGGGACACTTTGTCTTAATTACATCTACCAGTTAAACAACCTCTATTGGAAATAATTATGATTAGAGCAATGAAATTGTTCAAAAGCCGGAATTCTTTATTAATTGTATGTTTTTTTTCATTTCATAATAATTTTCTGTACCTGTATATCAAGTCATATCATTTGATATACTGGAATAACCTTAAATCATGTACGCTCATAGTCAACAATTGGATCAGGGTTCTGGGATTTAACACCACTTTCAACAATATTTCAGTCATATCGTGGCGATCAGCTTTGTTGGTGGAGGAAACCGGAGTACCTGGAGAAAACCACCGACCTGTCACAAGTCACTGACAAACTTTACTACATAATGTTGTATCGAGTACATATCGTCATCAGCGGGATTTAAACTCACAACTTTAGTGGTGATAGGCACTGATTGTACAGGTAGTTGTAAATCCAACTACCATACGATCACGACCATGACGGCCCTAATGACATAAAGGTATTCCCTAATGTTATATTATAAATGTTGATTGAAATACATATTTACCTTGAATCAACAACGAATATAAAATCCACAAGAAAACTTTGATAAATAAACAAGTCTTCATCTTGAAAATATTCTGGCATCTGAAGTTTGTCTTAAATATTATTACGTATTATACCTACGATTCTGTTACTTTAAAATGGCTTATGCTGTCACGTAGTAATCTTACCAACACCACAGGAACTATATTTTCAATTACATTGACAGACGTGTATTCCGTACATACACAGCAGTGTTTAACTTACAACTAACAATCTATGGCTCCTGGATAATTATGACATAAAGATATTTGCACTTATAAGTTGATTGAAGGGATTATTGTATTTAAGGCCACTGTCAACAATATTACATGTATATTGTGGCAGTCAGTTTATTGGGGGTGAAACCGGTACATTTGGTGTACACGGGGGAAAGTACCGATCGGCACCCTGTAAGTAACTGACTTACTTTATTACAAAGAGTTGTATCGAGTACACCTCACCATGAGTGGGAATCAAACTCACATGATTTGATTGTGATATACAATGAGTGCATAGGTAGATGTAGCTCTACCTATCTTTAATCAAGCCAGGTTTCCGAGTTACTATGATAGGTAGCCACGTAGAGATGGTGTGAACAAGATGTGAATTATAAAATAAAATTCTGCAGATGTGTTACATTTACGACGAAGAAGATCCATCTCCTCAAGTAATATAACATTAAACAATTTGACTTCTTAACTCTTTACACAATTATTCCGCACTTTATGCTAAAAGACAAGACAAATTACTTACAAATATGGTCAACTTGTGTATTTTTTTTCAGGATGAGACAAATCTTATAACCACTCTGAACAAAAGGTTCTCTGGCATTTACATCATCAGAATGCTGGAGTTTTTAATTGACAGAATATTTGTTATGTTTAGTAGATGTATTTCTAAGACTATCGGCATTCCTATGGATTACATTTGTGCTCCTCTTCTTGCCGACTTGCTCCTTTATTCGTATGAAACATAGGAAAAGAGGCTATACTGGTCCTTTAATTTCACGTTTCGGTCACTCAAAGAGGATTGCTGCTAATAAAGAAGGATTTCTAGTAGTTAAATTGAAGTGATCACTTTGACAGTGTTATGCTCGGTATCAATACTTGGTTAAGCGTTACATAATATCTGTGTAACAGATTACCACGATTTTTTCGCATGTCATCTTCACTATCCTGTCATTCTTTCCTCGTTCAGCATTTATCTCCACATGTGACTTATCACCTGATTTTCAACATAAGGATAGTTTGAAGATACCAAAGGGGTAATCAGAATCCGTATATGGAAGATGAACAGACAACACAAAGTAACTCGACGGAGTGCATCAGAGCACCAAGAACTACTTACCTTTCCGAACACCTGAGATCACTCACGAATTTTACGTCGGATTTCTATGCCTCGATTTTTAGTGTTCCGTGTATTGCTTTGTGGACCATTGTTTGTTTATTTTGTCTATTGTATTGTATGTCCTTTGATTTATGGCTACTGATTACCTCTTTGATTTATGGCTACTGATTACCTCTTTGGTATATTCAATCCTCAGCTATCGTTGTCTTTATTTCAACGATTTTGGTGATTAACACTTGCTTCTCTATATTAGTAAGAAAGTAATTATTAAGTATTTCTTCCCTTGATACTGTATTTGTTATTTAAAAAAAAGAGTACTTCATAAAGGAAATGTCTTCATAACGAAACTCTATGTATACTTCTGAGCTAGTTCACCATAACCGAAATTCCCTGGGCCGTCCTGGTCGTGATCGTATGGCAGTTACAGTTATGGATTCATAATTACCAATGCCATCAGTGCCTATCACCACTGAAGTTGTGAGTTCGAATCCCGCTCAGGCGAGGTGTACTCGATACAACATTATGTGATAAAGTTTGTCGGTGACTTGCGACAGGTCGGTGGTTTTCTCCGGTCACTCGGGTTTCTTCAGCCAATAAAACTGACCGCCACGATATAAGTGAAATATTGTTGAAAGTGGTGTTAAACACCATATACCATTAAACCAACCGCTATATCTGAATTAATTTATATATTTGTAAGTAAATACACTAGATAATAAATTCGTTCAAACAGAAAATACTGTTCGATATAACCGGTATTTATTATTTTTATCTATAAACCACAGTCCCTTTACAAAGATTCTGGAGTAACATTCTGAATAATTACAACAACTGAAATGTCTTAAATAAGTGTAATTTTCTGATTTTGATATTCAATTATATGATCGTAGTTCCACTCGTCGTACCATCGACAACTTCCATGTTCATATTCATCACATGATACCCGAGGTGTTCCGGGTTCCATTACTGGTATATGAGGTTCTGGTGGTCGCTTACCCAGGGAATAAAAACTTTTGTAGTAGTACCTGAAATAATTACAATATTCTGATATAAATGATATACAGACAGATCCCATTAATCAGTTTACCCCCATCAGAGTTGTATCACAGCTCAAAGACACGATTCTCAAATGTCATACGCCATGATCTTTTTGTGTTCAGTAAGTAAAAGTGAGAGGTGATTTTTCGTTTTGTTGATATTGATGGAATTGTTGATTATCACTGTTTAAACTTTATTTTCATAACCATATGTTAATAGTGTGTAATATAGATCTGCTGCGGAAACAGCAAACACTATGAAGATAAAAGTGAAATGCCAACCAGAGAGGACGATAGAAATAAATCACAATCATAGACAGATCAACACCAGTGAAATATAAATTTCAAAGGAAAGAAAATAATACAAACTCCCACAGACAAAGATATGAATTAATCCATGAGCTTATTTTTTTTCAGTTTTATACAAACAAAAATAACATTTCCGAATGACTTGATAACACAGCCGTAGCATATTGTAGGTATTTAATATAATTTAATTTTGTTCAATATTGTGAAGAATTTGAATTGTATTTTGACCCCCCCCCCCCACACACACACACCTTTATGCGCCTACAACGAAATGATTTGGAGGGTGTTTGCGTATATATGTTGAAGATGTGCATGTGGTTAGGATTAAGATTTTTATTAATACTTCATAAAGTAACAGGTCACTGAACTTTTCTTTAATTTTCTCAAATATTTGTATGAGAGGGTTTAAAGCTTGTACAGCTAATTACTTCTAGTTTCCCATTTAGAAATGATATGGTTTGCAGGATTTTTGTATTGCTAGGATTAAGATATTTTATTAATTTCTCACAAAAGTACAGGTTGTTGAACTTGGTATTCCATCGATATTTGTACACGAAGATGTCAGGTTCGTTGAACTTACATATATGTATATGAGATTGCAGCTGACTATTTATACAGTTTTCCATATATATATATGTTTTGTTTTGCCTGCGCGTGCTGTTTGAATGCCATACGATGGCGACCACGACAGTCCATATATACATTTGCACAATAGGGCCCATCTTGGCACGTTTTATTATCCATGATTGTGTGAAAGACATAAATATATAAAATCATACTACAGTTTCTACCTATAGTCTAATTATAAAAAAAATCCTATTACGATATTAAAGATTCTGAAAACCTAAACCCCATTTCATATTGTTTTGTTTTGTTTTTGTTTTTTTTTTAGCTTTGTTTTTGCTTTTTTTTTGCTTTGTTTTTTTTTATTGATAGAAATGATAACATTTTACTTTGAAAAGTTAATAATCATAATGTACGCTTAAAACCACAATATAATTTTTTATTATACCTCATATATGAATTACCGTAAATATATCAATTTGATTGGACAATGGGTAAAATTCAGAACACGTGATCACACAGGACAAAAATCATATTCCGTGAAATAAATTTCTCACTTTTGAGACAGACCCGTTCCTATTTTTAGCGATGTGAGATTGTCTTATCTTGCACTAGTGCAAGACAAAAAAATCACGTGCGTTTTACCGGCAAATACATGCTGTACAGTTTATGTCAACTGCCCCCAGTTCTCCATGCTTCACCAATAAAANACAGGACAAAAATCATATTCCGTGAAATAAATATCATATTCCACCACTTCGGAAGCCTCGCGGGTTTTCCCGCCAGAGTTATCGTTCTTTGACAGGAAAACGTCAGAGGGACTCGGAACGCATCATATGCAGACAACCGTTACAATGTGGTTTTTAAATATCTGAGACAACGTTCCAATTGGCTTAGAATATGTTTGCCAGCAGTATTTTACATATACATGTATGTGTTTTTTTGGTTTCATTCGGTATAATAAAACATTTATAGCATGCGGGTACAGGAAATATGAAAATTGATTCACCCTTGAGTATCATATTCCACTCGGGCAATGCCCTCGGGGAATATGATACTCTTGGGTGAATAAATTTTCATATTTTCTTCACCAGCATGCAATAAATGTATAATATACATTGATTTGGGGGGTTGTGTACAGTTGTATCCGGATTCTCCAAATTACTCAAGCAATAAAATTGATAGTCACGATATTTTTGAAGGTGTCGTTAAACACCAATAATTTAATTTAATGTTAATACTGCAATCTGATCGGCTGAACCGCCTGCAGCAACACTGGTTATGCTTGATAACCTGGGTTGGTATTGCGACAAATTCAAATGGTCGTAATAAAATCTAGGAATTTTGTTGTAAAAATTAAATTACATTTTGTATATGGAATATTTAAAATTTTTGAACAGGTTATGCTTGAATAACCTGGTTTGGAAAAGGTTACACTTTAACCTTGTTAAACAACAAATATAATTAACTACCTACCATCTCTGAAGAATAAATTTATGACCTTTCGTAACCTTAGCAGCCTGGTGTATCGACAAATGCTCGCATTTGCCCTCCTTATTCATGTTATTCCACACTAGAGCTCTTCCTTTTCTAGGCTTCACCCATATTCCAAGTTCTGAAAATAATAATCACCTGGTTATCTAAATTTCGTTTGGTTTGGATTTTACAGTATTTACAACAAATCAGTTGATAATACGTTAATAAGAAGGGTCCCGATCCAATATTTACGCCCCGTTTCTATTTCCGTTTTAGAAGATATCAAATAAGATGCAAGTTAAATGATAGGTTCAATCTTGAGCTATTAATTTAATCATTCAAAGCCATGTGCTCCTTAAAAGCTATTCACGATGGGGGCATGTAATAGGAAGGTGTTTTTGCAAATACTTTCGAAACATCTGGCCTTCCTGTCTTAAAAGTGGAATTTCCCTATCACGAGGAATATATTTATGTCCGGGTGAACTAGATTCACCACTCATACAGCAGAGCAGAGATGCCAGTTTCAAAGTCATTGACTAGACCCGACCGTAGATGTTCCCATCATATACCACACTTGAGCAGAGCACGCTAACCTTTAAACCACCCAGGCGATTTCTAAATTTCAACTTTGACTTATAAGATAAAATCTTGATATCCAATAACTACTACCCTTAAACCATGATAACCGATATGATCATATTTAACATTTTTCGCATTATTATTAGAAACATGAAATTGAGAATCATATTATATACCCTACTGTCAGGGGCGCACCCGGCGACCCCCCCACCCCCTAAAATTGGAAAAAATATGATTTTTTTGCGTAAAATCGTGATGTTTCACACGAAATACCCCAAACATTTTCGCGCCTCCCTCCGCTCGGCCCGATTTTTTTAAGTGCGCCCCCTAGCTTGAAATCCTGGATCCGCCCCTGAAAATGTACACATTAAAACAGCACACATATATATAACGAACACCATGGTGTCAAATAGGACATAGTTTCTCTGATGAGGACACACTCGATCCCTCCAAAAGGATCGACAGCTATAAGTCCGGGACGAATAAAATACACAGCTCGCTCCCAGGACGGGACGATAATGAGTGTCTTCTGTTACTGTATAATGTCACGTTCCTTTCACGTAAAAGACTATTTCCAGCAGTTCCTAGTGAACAACCATTTGTTTGTTATGGTCGTTGATGGTCCGTTGCAAGAGAAATTTTCTTTCGTCTCTACTTTTCCTTATGACAATCAAAGCATCTGTTCAGGGACCCACCTTTAACCAATACAATCCATTGTTTGTAAATGAAGAATATATCAATCAAACACACCAAAAAACAATGTTCATGATGCGCACCTTTATATAAAAAAGAATCATAATGGTTCAATTTGTATTTTTTTCAGGTAAAAATTGGGACACAATGAAGTCGAAAAGAAATCCCCAAAGACAACATCAACAACTAAGCAAAAGACTACATCCAATAAAACGAATCAAAATGATTTAAAATCACAGCCACAGTCATTTTCAACAATACTTTTTATTATCATATTGTTAGCAGTTGTCTTTGGTTTTGTAGTATTATACCAATCAATGTCCACACCGGACAATAATAATGAAACACAATTCATAACAGATCCTCATACTTATATTTTAATATTATATTTAATCATTCTACACAATGTGAACTTTACCTGGAAATTGAGTTTCTCCTCCTTCCTCGACGTCTTGCAGATAAACTAGAATTGTAGCTACTCTATCTCTCTCGTCTTGGTTATTTTCTATGCAGTCTGTATGAGTTTTGTAACCTTAAAATACATACGGAAAAAAAATGTAAATGCTTCAGATATGAACATTAAACGTCAGATAAACCGAAGTGAAAATCAAGAATAGAGAATCCACAATGGACAAAGGCAACACTGGACACACGACGTAGAACAAAGACAAACAAAACAAAAACAAAACAACAAGCAAACAAGCAAACAAGCAAAAAACACAACAGTGAAAACTAAAATGATGAGCTACAAGAATCACACCAAAATAACCGAAGGTGGCCCCAAATTGTAAGCAGTTACTGTTACTTATACACCCACCATGTTGTGCATGGTCAAGTCTGGTAAAAGTCTTGTTGGTGGTAAAGGAAAGACAAATACCTACGTATAAACGGACGAGATCCATTGAAATTTAAGAATATTTGGATATTTCATAACTCAACCAGTTCGCGATGACGACCAGTCTTTGCTCTTACTCATTAATGCTGGATGTTAACCAGAAATGCAAATATAAATTTCATAGTCTTTGATTTGACCCTACCGAGGCTCTTTTATTACAATATATATTCATTACAATATGAGTTGAACCTCATCGGTGGTTTCATCGTTAGCGTGCTCTACTCAAGTGCAGTATATCGGGGGTTGGCTCAGAATCGGCAAAATGTCTCCGAGTAAATCGACATTTGTAGCCGCTGACTATTGTTTTAGTGAGTTAGCACTGTGAGATTCCAACTAATTGTGTTGGTTTAAAGCAAAGTGTACAACATCAGCATCGATATATGATATAGCTGAAAATGTTTGCACTTGGCATTAAACAACAACCATTCATTCAAAGTATGACTTGAATGCTGTATTGTCTCAGCCTACTGAACTGTATTGTTAGTCATACTTCATTGTCTCTAGCGGCCCTCGTGGTCGTGATCGTATGGTAGTTGGATTTGCAACTACATGTGAAATCAGTGCATATCCCTACTAAAGTTGTGAGTTCGAACCTCGTTTATCGCGAGTTGTACTCGATGCAACATTACGTGATAAAGTTTGTCAGTGACTTGCGAGAGGTCGGTGGTTTCCCCCGGGCACTCCGGTTTCCTCCACCAATAAAACTGACCACCCCGATATAACTGAAATATTGCTGAAAGTGGAGTTAAACATCATAAACCTAAACCAACCATCTACATATATCAGTAGATATTGTAGTTTATCTACAATGATACATTATTCGGAGATTGCAACCACTTTAGCAGAACATACCAATTGTGATTTAACTTGCTCGCCACTAGAAAAAAATGGTAACATCTTTTGAAATGTTTAAAGAGAACAAAACCGCAACCTCTCTGTCTCTAAAAAGAGAAATTACATTTTTGTCCATAAATGAACAAATAAAAATTTCTCGAAAAACAGCTAAACAGTTAGACTTTGCTTCCACCATGATCAAACTGAATAGAAGTTATTTTAACTTTTTTGTGTAAATAAATATTTTCGAATCTTGATTTTCACACATTTTCCTGCCATAATCTCCACACCCATCAACGTGTCACCTTTTTTACCTACATGGTGTATCGTTTGTACACTTGTTCTCATCGATACGGCACATGCTACGTTAAACAATTATCAATCATCAATCCTAAGTAAACGTTAGAGAACACCGAAGGGATAATAAAAGACAATGGACAATCCAAAGAAAATGCCAACATTGTGTACACAAGGCACAGGACGAAGATAAAAACACAACCAAAAACACACCACTATACGCAAACAAACACAAATGACGTAAATAAGACATGAACCCTCCTACAAACAACTGGAGGTAGAGACGAACTGAACATCGTTTTCATACGGAAATCGCAACGGACATCAAAACACGGAACTCGGAACGTAAAGACACATAATAGGACACCACAAAAAAATTTAAATGATGAGCAACACAGACCCTATATAAAAGACTACTATTATAGCCCTGGTTTGCATATTTACCAACGTTTAATGGATAAGAAGTAATCTGAAATTTTCCTCCATTCTTTGGATCCAACTCTACAGCTTCTTTGATTCTGTATTCAAATACTTTTGAAAATCTACTTTCTCCGGGATAAAATGCAGTGCTGTAACTCCAATTTGAATGTATCCATTGTTTAAATTGTGATGAAAAACTTGAATTTAAACATGTCGTCCCTGAAAAAGATGCAGATGATAAAAATATAAACATTTGCTGTGATTCGTTCTACCAACAGGTTACGTAAATATGTTGTACCGAAAGGCTTTTTAAGAAAAATAAAGGAATCTGTTATGACACTACTGAAAGTTACAGAAGTCTTCTTTTTTTTTTTTGGTACACAACAAAATTTATTAATTCTAAAGTCAGTCATCTTCAGACAAAGGTAGCATTACATGTACACGATTTTGGCTCTTCTGTTTAGGCCATTTATATGACACTCTCCCAAAGACTTTTCAATTATTTGGCCTCTTTTGACTATGAGTGTACCTGATGAAGGTTATTTCCAGAAATGTGTCACGCACGCTAAATTAGATATCTACGTTTTTATTTACATTGTATACACTGTAAAGAAATTATGAAATATCTTTTAATATCTAGATATATTCTTGATTCTTTAATACTATGTCGCAATCTAAGAAACCCATGGTAAAAACAAAGAGCAAAATAATAATTACAATTCTAATCGCTATGACCTCTGAACTATGCAAGTTAAATTATTAGGGTTTTCAGTTTCCATAGGACGTATTTTCTGAGAAAACTTGATAAAATGTGATTACGCGGTACTTAAAATAATGCAAAATGTATTATACATTCAACATGTTCTGATAACATAACTGAAATGTTGTTGAAAGTGGCGTTAAACACCATAACCCTAAACCCGCTCTACATGTTCCATTAACAAAAATCAACATTCTCCAACTGGGCTTTTAAATAAAAAAAAAAGAAGAAGAAACAACACTCTCCAAGATAGTTTGGTTAGGTTTATGGTGCTTAACGCCACTTTCAACAATATTTCAGTCATATCGTGGCGGTCAGTTGTATTGGTGGAGGAAACCGGATTACTCGGAGAGAACCACCGACACGTCCTAAGTAACTGACAAACCTTATCACATAATGTTGCATCGTGTACACCGTACCATGAATGGGTTTCGAACTCACAACTTTAGTGGTGATAGGCACCGATTGCACATGTAGTTGTAAATCCAACTACCATAAGATCACGACAACGACGGCCCTCACTCTCCAAGATCATCAAATATACGACCCATGTTATTTTTTAAAAATATTTTCCATATAACCTTACCATCAGTAAAGTCTAACGGAGACACCTTCTTTTTAATTCTTGCTGCTTTCAAATGTTTCCGTAAGGTTTGAATACTGTCAAAGCAAATGATTGGATCTTTCTTTGATAGATCTGTCACGTGCCTGTTGTGTGCCTTCATCAGACCGTCGCATTCCTCTGTTGATAGGAATTCGTCATACAGAAAAACTCTAAAAGGAAAAAAAGAATAAATAAAACTGCAATCATCTGTAATGTAAAATAGACTATAGAAATTCGTCATACAGAAAAACTCTAAGAGGAAAAAAGGTATCAAATAAAAGTGCAATCTTTCTGTATATGAAATAGACCATATCATATTTTTATCTACAATCTTCTGTATATGAAATAGACTATATCACATTTTTATATTAATGTTCCTGTCTATATGTCCATGTCTGTCAGCGTCGTATTTTAACCTACATGATTGTATTTTTCATAAGAAGAGTTTGAAGATACCAAAGGTGTAATCATAATACGTATATCAAAGAAGTACAGACAACATAATGGCCAAAGGAAAAAGGACAAAAGGAGAACAACGACCTACAAAACATATACATAAAGCTGAAGATCTAGTAACACGAACTCCACTAAAAACCGGGGTTGAATCCAGGTGCTCCATACACTTGCTTTGATCATGAAAGTAAATGACATACTGACAACTACTGCATCCCGAGAAAGTTTATAGATATAGAACATAGTTTCTTCCAGCATATCCCACTTTACCACTACTGTAGTATACACCTCTTCGAAAGAAAAGTTTGAAGATACCACAGCGATAATCAGAAGTCGTAAATCGAAGAAGGGCAGACAATACAATGACAAAAAAGGAAAAAAGAAAAAGGTAATAGGACAAACAATAATCTACACAACACTACACAGAAATCTAAAGATTGAGCAACACGAAAGCTACCTCTACTGTTCGTGCAAGACAAATCTATGACGTAGCTCATGCCAATGAGTGTAATATAAACGTAAAGTAAATAATGTTGCAGTACGAATATTGTGTTTAGTATGAAATTAGTATGATCGTGTTAAATAATACTCCACAATATCCCCTCGCCAACGAAGTTGCGAAGGCATATAGTAACACTACCGTCCGTCCTTCCGTAACACCCTAATGAACACTCTAGAATCAACATCCTTCAATTGATTTTGATCAAACTTGGTACATACTTAGTCCTTAAGTGAATCTGGAACTCTATTGATTTTCAAGGTCATAGGTCAAAGGTCAAGGTCACCGGGTAAATTTTTTAGGCGAGGGAATACGCCACGCTTTTCGTTGCCCTTGTTATCATTTGATACTAATCTGCCTATAATTCATTCAATTACTACTGATTGATGCTATGACAGTAGTAGAACATGTCACTATAGCCCAATGGTGTCATACTGGTTTGCCCACTTTTAATTACAGGTATAAATAAACATAGCGGGTTATGTTGCTTTAACAATTAAAGTCTGTTTCTGAAATGTAGTTATATTTTTTACCTGTATTTTAACTGTAAAATCTTGTAAAGAATTATATAATTTACTATTAAATTAAGTGAAATATGCACATTTTAACAATAAATCTTTCATAAACTCAAATATGCTTAATTTTAATAATAAAATTTGCAAAACTTATACAATTTTGACGAAATATCTTACAAATTTGGTGAAATATCTTTAACATGTTTAACAAAATATGCAATACTTGGAGAATAAAACGAAATTAAGGATGTCATTTAGAAATTATTTAAATTTTTGCACTTTCTTTATTGTTTAATTATATATTTTTTTTTCAAATATATTTGATTTTAAAATTAAATGAATTAACAATTTGAAAATTGAAACTGTTCATTATCCAAGCTTAATAATTGACATAATGTGAATAGTATTCTGCATCCAAGCTAGGATTTTTATGTTTCAACCACCAAAGCTGTGCTATTGAAGCAGACCTTGCCAGCTTATCCAAGCTGTTAATTTTGTCTATTTGAACTCTTCTCACAAATTATAAACATAATAACTAGGAAGTTGTTTTAGTTTTGAATCATTCAAACCAAGTATATTTTGCAATAAAATGTGCATACTTTGTAAATTCATTGTTTTATGTGATGTATACTATATATAGTGCTTCATATATTTTGTTTTTAACATTATGTGTCTTAAATTGTGTTTAAATAAGATAAAAATAAATTATATGTGCTATGATTGTCTGATGTATTAGTAAAATATAAAGATTACTTTCAATTTTCTTATTTATTGTTCAAATTAATTGTAATTGACTTCAATGAAGTAATATTAAAGTGATATATTATTCATCTTTTTTTTACACATTTATATATTAAAAAGAAACTACACAGTGAAAAAGAAATCTTCTATATATACACAGAAACATACATATTTGACACCTATATATTTGGAACAGACTATACAATTTTATGGTCAGTAAACCCCTTTTCTTTTTTGTTTATTTAACTGATTGATAATTGGTGTAATTAAATGTGGGCAAACCAGGATTAAACCAGCCCAATTGCCCCAATGTTAAAATCATTTTTTCCCTCCTGAATTCAGTCAACCGTGACTAATTACGGCTCCCACACCTGTCTCAATCGATAACAAATCCCAAACTCAATAAATTTACATAATTTCGTGTTAATTACTAATAATCCCCGTTAATTATACCTCATTAATTTATTATCGAAATATTATATATGGGTTTTTATATCTTAAGTATCAATATTTAACTCTTAATTTCTGATGAAGATCCTGTTTATTAATCAATACATACACGGATTATCTTGTAGAAAGTAATTAACTTGTATTTCGTTTACACACATGTATATAATGCCCTCTGATGAACTCTGTAGGTAATGTAAAAATCGATACAATCTTTATTAAATTGATTTCAACCAGACTCCAATGTTATGTGAAAAAATTTTTGTATACGTGTGCTGTCCATATTTTTTCGAAATATTAATTATAGAAAACTGTTACAGGATACCCAGAAGATTAAACGTACCCTCGGCCTTGATAGGGCACACAGACCCGGACGATGGTGGAAATGAGTAATCAATACAAAGAAGAGTTCGTCGAAGAATCCGGGAGAACCAACGTAGTCATAGCAGCCTATACCACCGTTCAAGCCCGTTTAAAGTTGTACAGTTATTTGGAACAATTAGGAGCCCGTGCCTTATACGCCGATACAGACTCAATCGTGTATACCTCTCGGCCAGGCGAGTGGACACCAGAACTCGGTGACTACCTAGGAGATCTCACAGATGAAGTGCCAGACAACAGAATAATAGAGTTTGTCACCGGTGGACCGAAAAATTACGCCTACCAGCTTACCAGATCCGATAAGGATGGACATACGACCATATGTAAAGTGAGAGGCATCACTCTGAACTATAAGAACGCCCTAAATATCAACTTTGATGCGATCAAGGATATGGTCGTTAACAACAGAGATGACGTCAAGAACGTGAGGGACGACTTCAAGATCACCAGAGACCACAAGAGATTACTTACCGTACACCAAGACAAAGACTACAGGATAGTCTTCGACAAAAGAGTCATCATGCCGGACTACATCACGCTACCGTACGGATTATAAGAGGGTATCCTGTAACAGATAATCCCAGCGATCGAAGAACAATTGGTTCCGACTTATAAATAAAAGTTAGAAACGAATACTTGTTTGTTTTACATACGCCCACGTCAAATATATTAAGAAGATACCAAAGGGACAGACAATGGCCAAAAGTAAACACAGAAAACTAAAGATTGAGCAACACGAACCCCACTAACAACCTGGGGTAAACTCGGGTAGGGTGAGCATTACAATCTCTAGTCCAAAAGAGGAAAGACTTGTTTTACGACATTAATGTAAAATAAGATTTACCAGATGAACCATTTTAATAGCAGACATTTATCCCTCCTCTTCCTCTCCCTTCTGAAGAAGGCTACGACTATACTCCTCCTCCTCCTCCTCCTCCTCCTCCTCAAGAAGGTTACGTCTATGCTCCTCCTCCACTGTATGGTCATCATTACAACACCAGACCGAAACAAAGGAACCGTACACGAAGTTTTTTCCCAGTAAAATTTGGCATAATACCTCATCAGCTACTTCAACATAAAGTTTTCTATAATTAATATTTCGAAAGAATATGGACAGCACACGTATGCAAAAATTAGATTTTTTTCACATAACATTGGAGTCTGGTTGAAATCAATTTAATATAGATTGTATCGATTTTTACATGACCTACAGAGTTCATCAGAGGGCATTATACATGTGTGTAAACGAAATACAAGTTAATTACTTTCTACAAGATAATCCGTGTATGTATTGATTAATAAACAGGATCTTCATCAGAAATTGAGCGTTAAATATTGATACTTAAGATATAAAAACCCATATATAATATTTAGATAATAAATTAATGAGGTATAATTAACGGGGAGTATTAGTAATTAACACGAAATTATGTAAATTTATTGGGTTTGGGATTTGTTATCGATTGAGACAGGTGTGAGAGCCGTAATTAGTCACGGTTGACGGAATTCAGGAGGTAAAAACTGATTTTAACATTGGGGCAATTGGTCTATAGTGACATGCTCTACTACAATCTGATGCCGAAAATTGTGACGTAAAGCACATACAAAATACAGATAAAAACAAGAACGTTGGTTTTGAAGGTCTTGACATATTTGATCAATATAGTCCTACAGCTCCTACACTGAATCTGATACTGAAAATTGTGACGTAAAGCACATACAAAATACAGATAAAAACAAGAACGTTGGTTTTGAAGGTCTTGACATACTTTATCACTAGTCCTACAGCTCGTCCTACAGGACTCTCTGCTATACTATCGATAACGTCTTTCTTGACCTTCATAACTGCCGTTAATGTATACATATTTTAGTATATAATTTACCTGACAGAACTGTTGTTTGGTTTTTGTGGTAAAAGTTCCGTAGGTGGAAGTCGTCGACCATCTGCAAATATTTTCTTTGGAGAAATATGATTCTGTATGGTGCTTTTGAACTTCTTCATTTCTTCTTCTATTTGAGTATGGACCCTTTTTTCTGTTTTAGATTTTTCTTTAGATGTTTTTTCCTTGTTAGCCGATTTTGTTTTGGTCACATCTCTATCTTTTTCCTGGTTAGCCGATGAGACGGATTTCTTCGATTTCGTGATTTCTCCATCACTCTCTGTATTAATGTCTCTTTCAGAAGTGTTCAATGTCTCGCCAGACTTTTCAGCTCTTTTTTCCATTTTTAAAGGATCCCTTATGAATTGTGTTTCATTATTATTGTCCGGTGTGGACATTGATTGGTATAATACCACAACACCAAAGAGAATTGCCAACAATATGGTAATAAGAAGTATCGTTGAAAATGACTGTGGCTGTGATTTTAAATCATTTTGATTAGTTTTAGTTTTATTGGATGTAGTCTTTTGCTTAATTGTTGATGTTGTCTGTGGGGATTTCTTTTCAACTTTCCTGTGCTTCATTGTGTCCCAATTTGTACCTGAAAAAAATACACTTTAATGCCTAGTGAGTTGTGTTTACTGTTGTGTTATGTTATACTATTTACTGAATTCTTTAAAATAAAAAACCAAAATCCAAATAAACTTATGGACTCACATATGCTGTTGGAATTTATAAAAATCCTTCTATAATATTCACTATGAAAATCCTGCTCTATAATGTTCAGAAAGAAGATATTTTATCTATTTTCACCAGAGCGGATAAAAAAA
>MJUT01003428.1:542945-553356 GCA_002080005.1 Gigantidas platifrons
TTTTTTTTATACAATGGTCATAAGAAAAAAATTCTGGGTCATAGTTTTCATTCATAAATACCAGTATTTGTTTACAAAAATTTAAAAACCAGCAAAAAGGCCATGTTCCTCCTATTTTAGGATTTTGGTATATAAACACGTCATATTCATGAAAGCCTTTGTTATGCTCATATCAAAGTTTCATAACAGGAGGTTTGTTACATACAATAGCCTTAATTAAATATGTCAGGCAAAGCACCGAAAAGGTTTAGTGAAAAATTATAAGTTTCATGTATTTTGGGTTGTGTCCCTTTTGTAAGTATGCAGTAGAAGATGTCGAAAAATATTCTAATTGACAGTAATTTATAAATTAAGTCAAAACTGAGTACTACTATCAACCTGAATGATTGTGCTGTTTTTATGTGATTAATTGTAATATTGCTTATTGTTATTTATGGTTGCTATGGTAACGGTTATAGCCCAATATTGGCAAAAATTTGAGATTTTGGATATGCAAGCTGTCGTGTGCATTCTTAAATCTATAATATATGTTATTTAAATGCAGTTTCTAATACAAAATGTCAAGTATTAACTAGAAAAAATAAACATATAATTTTTGAGACTTCAAAATGAACGCCAAACCTTGGAATTTAATTATCAACACAGTTAAAATCAAGTGAAAGAATAATTGTCAATCATTTAACTTCCGAAGAAATTTGATATCACCGTGAATGTATGAAAATTAGACTGGTCTCATTCTTATCATTGCTCAGCATTCCACAATATGATGTTCAATAATTTGGATAGTAATTGTTCAATGGAGCAAGGTTTCCCATGCAGCGACAGACAAAACCACTGCTTTTCACATCCGGTGGCTTTTGAAAAAAGTTTATAATACATTATATGGTTTCTCAGAGCAGTTTTCTTCGCTGTAATATTTTGACATTGCTGAATCAGATGATCGATATGTGCTTCCGAAGTACAAAGTCCTCCGTGACTGTCAACAGTAGCTGTAATTTTAGCCACTTTAATGCATTTGTTCTGTTCTTTTTGTTATTTTTGATACTTAAGTTTCTTGATGACTTCAACTCGATTTTGCTTAACCTGCTTCTCATACAACTTCTTTGCTTGCCTTAGTTCTTTCATACCTTTCTTGATTAATATCTTTTGAACTACCTTACTCTGCTTTATCCATTTCACTGTACGGTTTCGTTTAAGCATGATTACTCCAGAATGATGCCTGCCTGTTGCATTTCTTTTCCGACGTATGGAGTAATTTAAATCCCCGAAATAATGCTCAGCTGGTAGGTTGGTCAATTTATTGTGTTCAGTCCTTTGTCTCTCAACCATAACCCAATCCTTTCCATAAATTCCGTCTTCTAGATGATCAGATAGCTGCCGTTTAGCATTAAGTAAAGAATGACATAAAATTTGAAGTGTCTCTTTGCATGGCGCTGTTCCTTCATACAACTTGTCGTATGTTTTGGTTGGATAATCTGGAAATATTGGTGGCGGAGATGTAAGTAAATGGGTTGAGTTGGTGCTCCATAATGCGAGATGATTTTTCAGAGGCTGAAAATATTGTGTACATAGGAAAAAAGGTTGGATAATCGCAATTTGTCTTGAGCAAAAGTTGTATTATTGTAAATCGTGAATATGTATTCTATGGAGACATAAAATCCCAGGTCCAGCACATAGATAATAAAATGATCCTTAATTATTTGTTGATCACAACAAATTAATTGAACTGTGTAAAAACTAATTTGAAATGTCGCTGAAGTTAGCAGACTTTTTTGTTCTCTATTGCTCTAGACAGGAAGTACAAAGAATCATGGGAGTTGTCCTCTGGACAAAGTTTGACAATACTCTGTCCAGTGGATAGCTAGCCAACCACTGTCTTTGCTTTTGAACAACCAATTTTATCCACTGGTTAGCTGTCCAATGGAGAAGGAGGTGTCCAGTGGATAACCTTATCAAGTGGATAACTTTATCCAGTATTTTGAACAACCAGGCCCAGCTTAACAGGTTTTTTCAACAAGACTCACACAGAAATTGTGGAACATGAGGACATACATGCATATAACATGATACATGGCAGAGTGAACAGAGTTTAGATAATACAGCATATATAATAATGAACAGAGTATGCAATGTTATAGTAACTTACAGATTTTCAAAATAAAAATTGCTACATTTGTCAATAATTGAATATGACAGTGTGACAACATTTACCCTATTTCTGAATGTTTGTGTTTTTACAATAATAGCTGAGTATGAATACGTTTCTGAAATCAGAAATAACACCATATTCGCAATTAGATAAAACATGAAATTCATCACCATTGTTATACTGTAACAGACAAAGGGGGCGTCGTGGCCGTGGTCGTATGGTTGTTGGATTTACAACTACATATGCAATCAGTACCTATCACCACTGATGTTGTGAGTTCGAATCTCGATCAGGGCGAGGTGTACAACATTATGTGATAAAGTTTGTCAGTGACTTGCGACAGGTCGGTGGTTTTCTCCGGGTACTCTGGTTTTCTCCGGGTACTCTGGTTTTCTCCACCAATAAAACTGACCACCACGATATAGCTGAAATATTGTTGAAAGTGGCGTTAAACACCACCAAACAAACAAACAAACAAACAAACAAACAATGTAACAGACGGAAACTAACATGTAATGACGTCGCATATCTATTGATATTGACTTCTTCAGATAATCATTGATATTAATATTGATGTTAAAACTGTTAGAAGTATCAGACTATCAGTTATGGTTTTTGTTTGTTCTGAGAGTAATAGTCTTCATGTATTGACGTTGGAGATCCACTTATCAAGAGAGGAGGGTTGGAATACTATCAATAGGTGTAACCCCGCCACATTTTTGTGTCTGTTCTGAACCAGAACCTAGATTTCCAACGTCATATGTCGCGATCTATTTCTTGTGTTCGGTGAGTGAATGTGAGAGGTGATACATTTTTCTTGTGTTCGGTGAGTGAATGTGAGAGGTGATACATTTTTTTTGTGTTCGGTGAGTGAATGTGAGTGGTGATACATTTTTCTTGTGTTCGGTGAGTGAATATGAGAGGTCATACATTTTTCTTGTATCGGTGGAATTGTTGACCGTTACTGTTTAAACTTTCGTTTTATAATTATATATTATTTTGCTTTATAGGATTATAGGAGCATCTGAGTTCACCCCCGGTTTTTAATGGGGTTCGTGGTACTGGATCTTTAGTTTTATGTGTAATGTTTTGTAGATCGTTGTTTGTCCTTTTGTCCTTTTTTGGTAATTGTGCTGTCTGTCCTTCTTCAATTTACGGATTCTGATTACCTCCTTGGTAAAGGTAAAAGGTAAAATTCATTTAGGACAGATACCAACTAAATCTAGTGTAGTTTAAAAATATACAAATATAAAATTATATAAAACAATGTATCAAGGTTAAAATGCACTTTAAGTTGATATCCTTCCAAGGATAATCCATTAAAGCGTTTCCGCTTATTTCCAATGGGGTCCTTTAGTGTATATCACTTGTTTAATAAAATAAAAAATAAAAAAAATGAGTTAAGAGGTCACATGGCACAATTTTAGTTGATAATATTTTAAAAGATATGGCTGTAATTAATTTTTAAGATGTTGTTTTATTACTGTTTTGAAAGCGTTATGGTCTTTTATTGATTTTATGTTATTTGGAAGCGAGTTCCAATCTTTAATAGCATTAAAGAAAAAAGTTGAAGAGTCCACACCTTTGATTTTTGGAACAACGAAGTTGAATTGGCTTGATCTAGTGTTATATTCATGATTTTCACTAACTTTTATAAAATTGGTATCTTCAAACTTTTATTCTATGTACTTATTCTTGTACATTTTAATATTAGTAGAAGATGTACAGTAATATTACCCTTGTTATTTAGTCTAAATCTGGGTTTACTTGTTGCGGAGTCGTGCAAGACCTCTGTTGTTGTATACTGTAGCAAAATACGCAGTAACCATAAATTGAAGCGGTTCATTTAGAGTTAATATTTTCATGTATGATCTAATTACTGAGGCGTGTGGCTTGGCTTGGTTTCATGTCTTTAATGCCACTTTCATGAATTATTATGAATCGGAATATTTTTCTTTGCCACGTGCCACCAACGACCACTCAGAAAGTTATCTTTCACGTGTAAAGAGTGTGACATTCTCCATATAATGGACACGCAGTTTGGTCTCGTCATAAGGGAGATTTTTAAAATTTGATTCGTCCCGCACAAATAGCAGATGTCACTTTTGGAGGGTTTGTACCTCGCAAATGAGAAACTATGCACAGATTCCCGCGTCCACCCAAAAAGGCCACACACTATTACAAAGATGAAAGACAACATAAACATGAACATGAACTGAACATTACAATAGCAGGGTCAATGAATGCTCGTGGTTAACTGACTATCATTGTCGGTGATGAAATAGTTAGCGTGCTTGCCTCGAATGCAGTAGATCGTAGGTTCGAGGCAAGGTTGGGTGAAACCGAAGACTATAAAATTGGTATTTGTTGCTTCTCCACTAAACACACAAGACTAAGATGTAAGAGCAAAGACTGCTTTATTCGGAATCAGAATAATGTGTCCGAGTGCACCATTGTTTCAGTGAGCCAGCACTATAAAAATGCAACCCGGCATGTTGGTCTAGTACAATGCGGACATCATCATCATCTCATCGGAATGTAACATGTTCTCGCCATGATATAGCTGAAAAATTGCTCATATCGCGCTAAACAATAATTACTCTCTCACTCGCCGGTACCTCACAGCTGATCAAGTTTAATTACTCTCCACACATCAGAGTGCAATTGGAGCGTGATCAACTGTGAGTTACCGACGATGAGTGACTGCTAGATAGGATGACGGAATCTGGTGAATAAAGATCATTACTCTTTAAGGAGAAAAAAGTCATGACTGTCACTTCTAACAGATTTAATATCAATTACTAGTAACCATAAACATCTACAGCCCGTTTTTGCAAGGGACCGTCGTGGCCGTGATCGTATAGTAGTTAGATTTACAACTACCTATGCAACCAGCGCCGCTAACGTTGTGATAAAGTTTTTCAGTAACTTGCGACAAGTCGGTGGTTTTCTCCTGTTTCCTCCACCAAGAAAACTGACCTCCACGATATAGCTGAAATATCGTTGAAAGTGGTGTTAGACACCATAGCCAGCCAACCATAAACATCTAAAGAAATTAATGGTCTTCATGGAAGGCCATCAATTTATTTCAAATATTGAATATAAAATAGCAATACTTATATATGTGGAATCAAAATATAAATGTAATTATGTAATTGCTACATGTAGCTTTACGTAGTATTTCTTTCTGCAAAAGACAAAAAAACAAACCGCCTCACAGAGTCAGCAACAAATCCAATATCACAGCATTTATCAATAAGATTGTTCAATGATTTGGGGTACCGCATCGGTGTATTGGTTAGCGTGTTCCTCTCGAGTGCTGTAGATCGTGGGTTCAAGTCCCGAGCGGGTCAATCCAAAGACTATAGAGTTGGTATTTTTAGCTTCTCCGCTAAGCACACATCATTAAGGAGAAAGAGCGAAGACTGGTTTGCTCGAAATCAGGATAATGTGTCCGAGCGGGGCGACATGTCTATCCGCGGACTGTTGTTTCAGTGAGCTAGCAACTATAAAAATACAACTAAGCGTGTTGGTCTAGTTCAAAGCGGACCTCATCATCATCTCATTGAAAATTAATTTGTTCTCGCCATGAATATAGCTGAAAAATTCCTCAAGAATGGACAATCAAGATAAAGAAGGAAGAAATTCAAATATATTCAGGTTGAAAAAGAACCCACATCGTAGACATTTTTTTTTATATAACATAATACTTTATTTTTGATCTCGTAGACACTATTGGTTGAATTGATCAACCCCGACCTAGACGTGCCAGTATTATAGATATAAAAAATAATTAATACAAACATAAACTTTTAATACAAAATCTCTTTTTATAAATCAAATTATGTATTGTATTTACTATGTATTATATTTACTACATGTGTTATATCTGTTATCTGTTCATTCCGTCATTTATGTAAAATTTGTTTTATATGTTGACCTCATGTAACACATATATTGTGTCTGAGCGTTATCCAATAAAATCTTGTATATTTTACCCTAACACAATTGTCTCTAAAATATTACCTAAGCTTTTGCCAAGAGGGTACCACAATTAAATCCTATTATTAGCAACAATGTTCCCACCGATAGGGTACTACATGTGTTTTAAATTATAACCACCCACACCTCTCATTCAAGGGGGGAAATTAGGACATCTATTTGTCCTTGTTCTAGTTTTCCTTTAATTCCAGCTTAGATTTAACATTCGGCACCTTCCCTTATTGAGAATCCATACAAATAATACACAGCATTGCTACCCAGTTCACAGTAATTCCACAAGGAAGAACAGTCTAATTCAATAGTCATTGGCTTACTCGTCACAACAAAACAGGAAGTAAATAGATTTTAAATTTATCATATTAAACAACAAAAATTTAAATTTAATTTTAAAATCAATAACATGTATATTTATTAAAATTCTATTTGTTTGTTTTTTAAATTGTTTTCTTGCGTAAACGAGTCCTGAATTTCATTGAAATAAAATTCTTTTATATTTTCTTTCAGTTTTCAGGCTAGTGTTTCCAGCTAAAATTATCATTTACCAAGAAAATACAAAATGTATAACGAATTTCCACGAAAACATGTTAGATTTCTTCTGAAGTCAAATTTATTATATAATTTAAAAACGGTACATAACCATATCAATCGCTTTGAACATTTATAACAACGTCGAAAGAAGACAAAATGAGGTAGAGTAATGTTATTTTATTATTGCGAGGACGGGTTGTCATGCTAAAATGAAAATACTCAAATTTTAATAATTAGTATTTTAACAGGGAATTACCCTGGCCTGAAAACCGAAATAGGCACAATTGTCCTCATTTAATTCCTTTATTGAAGTAAAACAATTTTATAAATACAATAAAGGTAATTAAATACTGGGTTCATATATACAGCCGAAAATTTTCATCCGCCCGCAAAGGTAAAATTGAGGGTAATTCTAACATCCCTCTTTTCACATAAAAGGTATGGAATTAGTTCAATTATTCTCCCCCCACTTATGTTTTTTTATAGATGTTTACCAAAAGAAACTTTTCTGCTAATTCGGTGACATATAAGAAATAAGCTGGATGATTTGTTTAATGTGATAGGAATCTTTCGTACGCTAAAGTAAGTCCCTTGTATTGCTATAATTTTGATATATTCAATTAGAAAATGCTCGCCATGATATGGCTGAAATATTGCCAAAGATGGCGTTAAACAACCAAATATAATATCAATATATATATATACTACTGCTATTACATTTTTTTGCATTTGAAACGAACAATTATATTAGAATATGGTACTACATGTTCATGGTGTGAATTTCAGAAATTGTTCTACCCCACGATGTAGCTGAATTATTGCTAAAGTTGGCGTTAAGCGCCACTCAATCAATCAATCAATCAATCAATCAATCAATCAATCAATCAATCAATCAATCAATCAATCAATCAATCAATCAATCAGAAATTTAGTATTTTTTTAGATTTAAGTTTATTTACGTGGGAATGCTCATCACTTCGAAAGTTTTACAGTCATCACCATGACCTAGTTAACTGTTACAGAATATCTATGTCACACATGACCACTGATATGTTACGTTGGTCGTAATTACAACCCAGTCCATTCCTGGCTTATCACCTGTTTTGTAACAAGCATAACTCGACGGGTGCCATTAGTGAAGAACCTGTGTTCGCTCTCGTCTTTTGTGGAGTTTTTGTTGTTCAATCTTTGATTTTCTGTATGGTGTTTTGTAGCTAATTGTTTGTCCTTTTGTCCGTTGTATTGTCTGTGCTTCTTCGATTTACGGCCGCTGATTGCTTCTTTAGTGTCTTCAAACTTGTCTTGTAATATTTATGGTTCTGTTTGGCTTTGACTTACACAGTCAGCCTTTTGTTTTATTCTGCTATATTTGATCTGATTGATTGATTGTTGTTTAACGTTAATTTAACAGTATTTCAGCTAAATTTATGACAAGAACAATGCATCATGATCATTATGTAAGTTAATAGATGGTGGTGGGATGAACCTTCGTCCTGAATATAGCTGAAAAATTGCTCGCTGAACGTTAAACACCAATCAATCATCATGGGATGAACCTATTGACTAGCTTCGATTGGCCCAGCGAAAAGATGATATAATGGATAGGATCGGGAAATTTTGCCTCGCAAAGGGCCATCAACAAAATGTTGCTCACTAAAAGATGTTGGAAGTGTATTTTCCGTCACAAACATATGTCATTCTCTACACTAATTTACGTCGTACCCTAAGGGCGAGATTTGTATTTTAGTCGCTCCACACAATTAACGAATGTTCATTTTGGAGAGTTGGTACCACACAGTGGATAACCTAGATCAGATGTCAATACCCTAGTGTTCCCTTAAGAAAGGACAATTCTACTTTTTTAAAAACCCTCTTAAGAATATTGGTAGAAAGAATGAAAATTAAAATAAAAAACATTTATACCGGGGATCCGATATATCCGGATGTCACTAGTGCAGCAGGAAATACTTACCCTTCCGAAGCACCTGAGTTCATATCCCGTTTTGAGTAGGTTTCGTGTTGCTTAATCTTCATTTTTTGTGAAGTGGTTTGAAGTTCATTATTTGTTTGTCCTTCTGTCTTTTTGGCCATTGTATTGTTTGTCCTTCTGTCTTTTTGGCCATTGTATTGTCTGTCCTTCTGTCTTTTTGGCCATTGTATTGTTTGTCCTTCTGTCTTTTTGGCCATTGTATTGTCTGTCCTTTGATTTGTGGTTTCTGATTACCCTTTGATATTTTCAAAGTTTTCATTGATTGTATTATATGACAATATTCCATGAAGTACAGACAATGAGCAGAGTATTCACACGATTCCAATTCTATTCTATATATTTCATATAAAACTACACCTTTTTGGATTTTGTTTGTTTTTTCTCCAAAATATCATCTTTAAGTCAATTCGTGTTCGATTTTGATTTTTGTTATCAACAAAAGCAAATTTAAATATAGTTTTTCTCTTTAATTCCTAAATAATTATTATAAACTTAGCATTTTGAGAATACATGTATAAAATTTCAACACGAAACATAAGTGCCTTTGTAGACAAATAATATAAAGCCGTCAAATGAGACTTTGAAAAAACATGTTTTTCTAAAAAAAATAAATATCTGGAAATAACTACTGTAAATTACATATTTTTCTGTTTTTGTTGAAATAAAAAAAATCAAAATCGGACATAATTTGAAAACATCATAATATTTTGGTGAAAGAAAAAATGTAGTCTAAGATGAAATAGTTTAAGAAAATTAGAATATTTCGAATACTTTTGACACCGTCTGTTTGTGTACAATGTATAACAGTTTTCGGCCATTTCCAATTTTTAATGTATAACTACACTTTCTCACAATATTATCCTAAAGTCAAATTATATTCGATTTTGATCATTCTTATATCAAATAAAACAGAATTTAATGTAGTTTTACTGAATAATTCCAAAATATTTTTATAAACTAAGATTTTTGAGAATGCACAAGTTAAACACAATTAATTGAACTGAATTAATTTCGTCACATACTTCAGAGAAAGTATTTTTGAAGTAAATAATTTAAGATCATGTCCAAACGACAAAGATTTGGGAAAAAAACATGATTCTAACAATTATTTGAAAATAATTAATATAAACTACATTCTGTTCTGCTTTTGTTGATGGAAAAATGGTCAAAATCGAACAAAGATTGATTTGGGGATAATATTTTGAAAAATTGTTATATTTGAAATATATAGGGAAATATAGGCGCCGAATACTTTTGCCACTCTCTGATGTTTTTTTCTATAAATCACATAACCGAAATCGTTATATATAAAATTGTTTTTCAAATATTTTTCTGGTAGCTCCCATTTTGGGCTGCCACATTGGTGTAGCTGAACATTGTGAGATTGAAAATAATACATTTCCGATTTATGAATTATAGCAGTAAAAGAGAAAAAAAAAGAAACTTTCTCTTTCGAATTTATGATTGAAACGCACCGATTTATTATTATTATTTTTCTATATTGTTTAGCAACATTTTGGTAATTGAAATCGTTTTGAGAGAAAAGTGAATTATCACTAAGATCACTACATTGTAAAATAATTTCCTTTTTTTTCAATCTGTTCATCAATTAGTTCTTTGTAATCCAGTTTTTTTTTCTTTTAAAAAAATGTATTTCAAGATGTCGAAGATTCTTTGTTGCTGTAACAATAAGAAATATTTTGTCACATTTCATACTTAATAATAATAATAATAATAATAAT
>MJUT01003428.1:557677-574078 GCA_002080005.1 Gigantidas platifrons
ACCTTAATTTCTCCTCTAGGCCCACCCTAGTGTCATGCCACCTTAATTTCTCCTCTAGGCCCATCCTAGTGCCATACCACCTTAATTTCTCCTCTAGGCCCACCCTAGTGTCATGCCACCTTAATTTCTCCTCTAGGCCCATCCTAGTGCCATGCCACCTTAATTTCTCCTCTAGGCCCATCCTAGTGCCATGCCACCTTAATTTCTCCTCTAGGCCCACCCTAGTGTCATGCCACCTTAATTTCTCCTCTAGGCCCATCCTAGTGCCATGCCACCTTAATTTCTCCTCTAGGCCCATCCTAGTGCCACACACCTTAATTTCTCTTCTAGGTCCATCATAGTGCCATACCACCTTAATTTCGCCTATAGGCCCATCCTAGTGTCATGTCACCTTAATTTCTCCTCTAGGCCCCTCCTAGTGCCATGCTACCTTAATTTCTCCTCTAGGCCCATCCTAGTGCCATNACCTTAATTTCTCCTCTAGGCCCATCCTAGTGTCATACCACCTTAATTTCTCCTCCAGGCCCACCCTAGTGTCATGCCACATTAATTTCTCCTCTAGGCCCATCCTAGTGCCATACCACCTTAATTTCTCCTCCAGGCCCACCCTAGTATCATGCCACCTTAATTTCTCCTCTAGGCCCATCCTAGTGCCATGCCATCTTAATTTCTCCTCTAGGCCCACCCTAGTGTCATGCCACCTTAATTTCTCCTCTAGGCCCATCCTAGTGCCATGCTACCTTAATTTGTCCTCTAGGCCCATCCCAGTGCTATGCCACCAGAATTTTTCCTCTAAGCCCATCCTAGTGCCATGCCACCTTAATTTATCCTCTAAGCCCGTCCCAGTGCCACCCTTTTTTACCTACTAGATGTATTGTTTGCATGAACTCAAGTGCTCTGGAAAGGTAGGATGATCCTGCTCCGCTTATGGCACTGTCGTGTTACTGTTGTTGTATATCTTTATATATATCTTTTATTCTCAATAAACCATCATAATTTGATAAGGTATAGAGAAATATATGTGTACAATATATACAATATACAACAAGAAAACTACAGCAGAGCTGCGAGAGGAGTCGATTAAAAAAAACATAAATTAAATCAAAGTATCCAATATCTCATTTTATTTAGCTAAATATTTTTCCTCGTATTTCAAGATTAGATGGGATAATTCCATCCAGCGCAAAAATTTTGTTTGACGGAAAGACCCGAAAAAGTCCGATTGCCAAAACATAATTATTACATTTTAATATTGATAGCATATTTAGTGCCTTCGGCGTGAATGCCAGTCATTTTGACATGACGAATTTTTGGTACGAATTTGCTTGGTAAATACCTGTTACAATTAACTTCCGGCAATGTGTTGCCATGGGATCCATTCCGACTATACTGTTTTCGTGCATTCGGCACGTAAACGTTTGAAATGTCGTTCGTAATGGTCGTGCCTTTGGCACGACTAGTAAATTAATTTTATTATATACGATATGCCTTCGGAACGAAAACTTAATGTTTCGTTGTATATGAAAATAAAGGGCGAATCAACTTCCGTCAAGGTGTTGACATGGGACCCATTTGCAACATTTAATGTGGCCGTGCTGATTCATTCTCTTGTTCATATTGGGTGTGCCTTCGGCACAACGATTTTGTTTCTTTATTCTTAGTGTTCGTGCCTTCGGCACGACACAAAGTTATTATTTATTTCATTTACGAAACCTTCAATGACAACTCTGCCTTCTTCAAGTTCGAAAGTAAAACCCTGTTTTCTATTTGAATGATATAGTCGTGCCTTCGGAACGGAACGTAAGTTTTAATTCTCAATACAATTCTAAAGCCATTATTTTATTTCATTTGTTTCGTGTTGGTCGCGCATTCGGCGGCGCGACAATGATGTTCAATTACGAATACTAGGAAAATGGCTTCCGCTTCTGATTTCAAAGTGTTTACAAGTATCAACCATGTTCGCTTCGCTCACAGCTGGGTTGATAAATAACATGTTATACTAAATACGTAAGTAATGAAGAATCGTACAGAGATGAACAATTCAGTAGCTTAAGCCAGAGTACATACAGTTTTATTTATGTGATTAATGAATTTGCTTAGTTTGATCAGTTCTGATTTCTTTTTGGAAAAGGACAGTTATTTATATTTTAAAACATGTGGCCTACTGTAGTAATACTTTGGTATATAGATATTTCGATCTTGTTCAAAGAATGGGCAATCTAAAATATAGTGAAATTCATCACCGAGTTCATTTTTATTACAGTGCGTACAAATTCTGTTATTTCTATTAGTGTTATTCCATCTTCCAATTTCAATAGGTAATTTATGATTTGCTGTTCTAAATCTGCATAACTCAACTACATTTTTGTTATCTAAAATATCAAAGTATACTTCCATGCCAAAATAATCTTTAAACAATCTGTAATTTATAGTCTTTGATGCATCATCTAATAAAGAATGTTAATATTGTTCAAACTGATCTTGTAGGTTTCTAATAATTGTAAGTCGAAGCCAGTTTGGGTCAACAAAGGTTTGTGTGTTCCAAATATTTGCGAAGCCACATTCATTTAGAATTTTTTGAACATTATCTAGCCATGTAAAATGTTCCACATTTTTGATTGACATATAATAACATAAATTATAAATTATTTTTGACAATTTTAGCTCGTTTTCAGATAGCAATTTAGTCAAGAATGATATAAGTATACCTTCAATGTCTATTTCCAAAGGATATCTTCCAAGTTCACCATATATCATATATGATGGTGTAGATGATTTTAAATGAAGCAGTAATTTACAGAATTTCAAATGGATATTTTCAATTATATCGTTATTACTGAAACCCCATACCTCACATCCATAGAGTAAAATTGGCTTAACCATCTTATCAAATAGATCAAGTTGAATCTTTACTGAAAGACCATGTTTTCTGCCCATTTCTAAGACTTCGTAAAACAGTAGCCTTGCCAGCTATAGAATACTTTGCTCGTTTAAAGTTACCAGTCCTGGATAACTCTATTCCTAAATAATTAAGACTATTGACTATTTCAAGTTTTCCCCCATTTAATGGAAAAAAAACACAACTTTACTTTTATCTGTATTCACTTTAAGCTTCCAGACAGAACAATAATCTTGGAATGAATTTAGTTGATTTTGACGATCAGCTGATGATTCTGCCATGAGTACATTATCATCAGCATATAAAATGACAAAAAGTTTCAGATATATACCAAGTTTGGATTTTAATTTCATTAGAAATCGTTTGTAATTCATTTAAATTGCAGTTTGTCAAGTATGACTCAAGGTCATTCACGAACACGGCAAAAAGATAGGGTAATACATTTTCCGATTGACGTACACCATTGCTACATGGAAATTATTCTGACTTACAATCATTATAAGAAATACAAGATTTTGTAACACTATACATATTACCATTCGTGTTATTTAAGAGTAACTTGTACCAAATATCATCTCTCCAAACTTTGACGAATGCTTTTTCAAAACCAATAAAGGCACAAAACACTCTTCTTGTGTTTGAGAATTTCAATTGTTTATGGGTCATTGGATACTTTGAAATGCTTGACAGTTAACGAAATTTGTTTTCCTTATTAAATTAGCATAACATCTTAAAGTTCTATATCTATTCTATTAACAATCATTATTATTACTGTCTGTCACATATAGAATTGTTGAGAAATTGTTTAAGTCAAAGAAATTTGGCCTCGCTTCAATGCACTATTATTATTCATTTCAGTGTGGGTAATGCATTTATATAGACGCAAATTAAACGTACGTTCCAAATGTGTCATAGTCAATTATCGGTTCACCAAATCATTTTAGTTTTCTTTCCAGATTTGGTAAGTGGAAATTTTATTACACGAGAAAGGTAAGGCACATGAATGTGACCTCATACGGGATTGCGTAACCTTTATTCGCGACAAATCAGAAATAACACTAACAGCTACTGTATCTAAATGATTATAGAATAGTAATTGTACCTGTAATGTATATAATTGTAAATCGTTTTGTAATTATCTATACCTATGTATTGCAATGGTTTATTGAGAAATAAAGATATGTTTATAAATAAATAAATAAATAAGATCATTACCGTATTTTATTTTCATTTGTAACTAACTGAAAATCTAAGATGTCAAACAACGAACGAATGAATTTCAAATGCATTGATTATGGCCTGAAACAAATACCCCAAAGACAAAATGGCGGAATAGCAAAACATTATGAATAGACAAGGTAAACTTCTTCTTCCTTACATTTCTAGCAGTCCTTCACTACTGAAGATTATTGGCCGAGCGCAGTATTAAATTTACTTATACGTAAAGATATAACATATATACAATAAACAATGAATCAAAGGTTAAAACTATATACATTTGATAACTACTATGAGTATGAGTGATTATGGTGTGAAAATTGGAATCAAGGCAGATACTGAGATCATGCTCTTGAAACCATCAACTGTGTCTGCAGTGGTAACTGTTGTAAGCAGTTGATTCCAAAGTGTGATGGACCTGGGGAAGAATGAGTATTTGTAGCAGTCTTTTGATGTCTGTATGTGCCTGAATGAATTTGGATTTGTGTGTCTGGTTCTGGTGTCAACTAGAATTAATAGGTTTTAATATGGTATGGCAACTAAGTGGTGTATGACTTTGTAAAATAATATGAGTCTGTACCTTATGCGGCGCACCTCAAGTGGGGCCCAATTCAAGTCAGAGATCATATCTGTTACAGAACTTGTATTGTAGTACCTGTTATTGACATAGCGGGCCGCTCTCCGTTGAATTTTTTCAATTTGAAGTTTTTGTTGTTGTGTGTGTGGGTCCCAAATGGTGTTACAATATTCCAATTTCGGTCGGACTAAACCTTTGAATGCATGTTCTTTGATGGCTGGTGAATGTACTTTTAAATTTCTTTGAATGAATCCTAGTGACTGATTAGCTTTAGCTGTCATGGTGTTGATATGTTTGTCCCACTTTAAGTTATTCTGAATGGTAATGCCTAAATATTTTGCAGAGTCAACTTTCTCTAGTGTATGCCCATGCAATTGGTATGTATGCGAGATTGTTTTCCGCTTTTGTGTTGCACTTAATACTGTACATTTGTCTGGGTGGAAGTGCATGAGCCAGTATTGTTCCCATTTACCTGCAGCATCAAGATCTTGTTGGAGTTTTATTGCATCTTCTTTGTTTTTTATTTGTTTGTTTGTATATGATGCTGTCGTCTGCAAATAAACGGAGAGTGCTGTGTTGGATGTATTCTGCTAGATCGTTTATGAATATGAAAAATAATATAGGTCCAAGTACTGTTCCTTGAGGGACACCAGATGTTACAGGTGTTTTGTTAGATGTTTCTCCCTCAAGGATAACCGTTTGTGTTTTGTCTGTAAGAAAGTCTTTTATCCAGTGAAAAGCGTTGCAGTTTATACCATAGTAGCTGATTTTGTACATGAGATGTTTATGTGACACTTTGTCGAATGCCTTAGCGAAGTCCATTATTATGAGGTCAGGTTGGATGTTTTTATCTGATGATTTGGCAAGGTCTTGAATGAATGGTACTAGTTGTGTTTCACAAGAAGGGGATGATCTGAACCCGTGCTGAAGATCGTATAATATATTATTGTATTCTAGATGTTTCATGATACTGCTTGTTACAACATGTTCTAAAAGATTTCAGCTGATACATGTGAGTGAGATCGGTCTATAATTTATAGGGTTGTTTTTATCACCTTTTTTAAATGCAGGACAGACACTAGCATATTTCCAATCATCTTGAATTTTACCGGTTTTGAGTGACAAACTAAATAATGTGGTTAAAATAGGTGCTATTTGTGTACTGCACTTTTTAAGTATTCTGCCATGTATATTATCTGGTCCAGATGCTTTGTGGATATTTATATTTTGTAACAACTTAATTCCATTTTCAGTGATGATAATATCAGGCATTTGTGGATGTTGACTTTGCCCTTTGTCTGGTACTGGGTCATCAGTTGCTGGTGTAAATGCCTTTTGAAATTGTTCATTAAGAATGTTTGCTTTAGTTTTAGTGTCAGAATGTAATTGACCATTTTGTCGTAATGTTGTTATGTTTGAACTTTCAGATTTTTGACTCTTTATGTAAGAAAATAGATTTTTTGGAAACTTTGAAGATGTTGGTGTTTTTGTATGTTCGCTTTCATTTGTTTAAGTTTATAATCTACACTTGCAACTAAGTTTGTATTTTTTATATTTCTTTTTGTATTTTGACATTTTCATAAAACTTAATTCATAAAACGAGATATTAATTTCAAAATACCCTCCAGGGGCACAGAAACAGGACCTAATTTCTTCAATACGGTGTAGAACCCTTCCAAAAGGCAGCGTTCACTAATTGTACACAACAAATAAAAAAAAACCTACCTGACTAATGCATGCAAATGAGCACCATAAGATCCAAATTAGTGTGTTGGTCTTTAAACAAAATAGACGTCATCGTTATAGCATCAAACTATAATTGTTCTCGCTACATGATGATCTGAAGATCAACTCTACCGTTACACTATTTTTGCCACTATTTTAAGCCTGTGATAGGTAATCATGGCCATTAAAAGAAATTTATCGTTCACTGTGATGTTTTTTCCCTCTCAAATAATGTTTGGTTTGTGTCTTCATGACTGTAAAAACGTATTTGAATTAGTTTAAGGTTTGTAATATATTTTGTAAGTTAATAAATTGTAAAAACGAATTTTATTATACCGCCATCTTCATTTAAAAAAAATTGGCAGAGTTATCTCCTCTTTAAAGAATAAAATGCTTTTAATCTTTATAGAACATTTTTTTTTTTTCAATTGAAAAGAAATAAAAACAGGAAACCTTTCAACGCATTCGAGTAATAATATTTCATAATCTGCTATGAAGAAAATTTGGAAACAAAATTTTTGTCAAAAAAATACCTTTTTTGATATCTACAAAACAAAATTTTTTTTTAGATTTATAGGGGAATTTAAAAATTACTTCCATGTTTTACTTGTTTACCTTCCGCCTTAAAACGATCCAATAAAATATACATTTATTGATTCAACACGTGATATGTTGTTTGTTATTCGGGTATAAAAATAAACAAAAAGTAATCACAAATACCCAGTGTTTTGTATTTAAAATGTATCTAGGTTTTATTAAGACAGTAAATTTGGAGTGACCATATCTATAGAGATCAATTAAATTCGTAAGTGACTGATTCTAATAGAAGTAGTGTTGATGTATAAAAGAAAAGAAAAAAAATATCTTAACAAAAGAAAAATTTATTTTGAAATCAGAAAAATTTCGGTCAAATGGATAATAAGGTAAATTGAAACGCATTGGCTGATATTCCAACATACTGTTTGATACCTTTGATCGCAATGTGTCCACTTCATTATCATACCAGTATGACAAGCAAATCCAAAAGTTGAGTTCAGGCAAAGTTCATGTGTTCACAATATATCTGAGGACAACGATCACCGAAGTTGTGAGTTCGAATCACGTTCAGGCGATGTGTACTCGATACAACATTATATGATAAAGTTTGTCCGTGACTTGCGACAGGTCGGTCGTTTTCTCCGGGTACCCCGGTTTCCTCTGGACGCCAATAAAACTGCCCACCACGATATAGCTGAAATATTGTTGAAAGTGGCGTTAAACACCATAACCCTAACTCTAGCTGGCCTCAGGGGGTTGAAATAGGCAATATATATGTTCATTATGGGTCCATAGAAGGAATTTATGCTCTTACATAATTTATTGTTATTAATTTTTTCTCATCATGAATATGGCTGTAATACAGCACACTTGACATTAAGCAGCTATCAACCAGTTATATTTTCTGATTTGGGTATTGAAGTCATATAGATTTATGGCACGTCGTGGCTGCGATTGTATTGTAGATTAATGCACATCTACATTTACAATGAGGGCTAATCACCGCTAAAATTACGAGTTTGTTTCCTGTCGGTGCACCCGATAATGTTTGATATAATAATAATAATAATAATAATAATAATAATAATATATTTTTATTACCAAATTAATCGGCCCATAAAGGGCGAAAAAATCAAATACAATGATTACAATGATTGGAGGCATAATACAAATATACTATCATAGCATGCAAAAAAGGGCTATATTATGACTATACAAGTACAGCACAGTCAGGTCAGAGCATTGATAAGATTTAGTTTGACTTACTTCAGGTGAGTGGGTTTTTTTCCCAGGTACTCCAATTTCACCCACAAATAAAACTCGCTGTCATCATATTACTGACGTTTTGTTGAAAATACCCGATAAGCATAAATAATGCTAATGCTACTGGTGTATACAATAAAGACAAGACAAAATATACATTCAATAATTAACATATTTATAAAGAAGAGGAAACATAAAGTTTATATGTGTATTGTCGTTAAAGATACAATTACTAAGAAGGCGAAGTTTACAATGTAGAATTTGAAATGATAAACTCATATTAAATCAATGAATCCACATTTTGAACCAAATATTATTTTAAAGAACCATTCAGGGCAAGTAATGAAAAAACTTGTATGTGTTTGCAATACTAAACGAGTAACATTTCACCAAATATATAAAAAGTAAATGTAAAACATTTAGCATTTTATCAGATTAATGTTCTTTTTCTTTGATTTTGATATTATATTGAAACCCAAAATGTTAAGCAAGAAAACAATTAAACTCAATCAATAAAGTAACACGACGGATGTCTGTGGTGGAGCAGGAACTGTTTACCCTTCCGGAGCACCTGAGTTCTCCCCCGATTTAGTGTGGGGTTCGTGTTACTCGATCTTTAAATTTATGTATAATGTTTTGTAGATCGTTGTTTGTCCTTTTGGCCATTGTGTTGTCTGTCCGTCTTCGACTCACGGATTCTGAATACCCCCTTTGGTATCTTCAAACTCTTCTTGTCATCTATTTAAGCCTTATAAAGTTTAAATTTAGAAAGAAACGGGTTGATGAATCTGTGCATCGAAGAACTTTTGCATTGTAAGTACCTATCATAGCGTGGGAAATTGGCGTGTATATCACGTGACAAAACATTTGTACAATCACATGACTGTAGTTCGACAACGTCATTTGACGCGTACATGACAGAGTAATTGGGCGAATTACACGTAAATTGCCCTAAATGCTATTGTGTACAAATGTGTAAAGAAGACACATGAATAATGTAATATAGAACATGTCTCTTCAAAAAAATTGTAGCAATGTTTTTAAATTAACGATTCTAAAATACATATATGATAGTTTGTTTGGGTTTCAAGAATATTTACGCATTTTATATTTTAACGGAAATACAGAAAAAGGCTTCCGGCATACCTTCAAGGTTAGTGTTCCGGAAGATAACTTCAACTACTTCCTTCCACGTATTATTTTAATCACGTTGTGATATGACATTTACATACTTGTTTGCAGTGTTTGATGTTCTTGTACAAAAAACAGTAATGTTTATTTTGAACAGATTTGGGTTAATAGATCATAGATCACAATCGGTACAACACTTAGAAATTGTACGAGAACACTTATAAACTTGTCATTGATGAATCAATTTCCATAAGGTATTTCCTTTTCTAAAACGGTAAGAAGAAAAATTTTAAATGTCTAAAGCATTGCATTTAATTTTTTGTGGATAAAAATCATATTTTTCGGGATATTTATTTGCAGTGTTTGATGTTCGTTTCTCGAGGTATTTTTAGATTATTGCTCTTTCTCTCTCTCTCTATGATGGAGATATTTCTGGAACTTTGATGAATGACTTGTCAAAGAATAGATGGTACATTTTATCTTTACTTTTAAAGTCGGCATAATTTACATTTTCCTGCTGTTGAGTTTTATTTTTGATGAGAAACCTCAAACCTCCTGAGTCGAAAACGATTTGGGTGTTCACACATTTTTCTTCTGACCTTTGACTTGTGTCAAGGGATATAGACACAATAGACCCACATGTTACGGGTCTGACCACCATTGCATGCATGACTGGTCCGCTAATCACCCATAAAACCAACAATTGTTGGTCCACTGTAGAAACATGAATCTGGTGATTGGTTATTCGTCTGACCATTGTATTGTGCATGTTGTTTGGCAGCATCATCATCAGCAGTATCACATAACTATTACTTCTGGGAGCAAGAGGGGAACCAAAACAACAATAATGCTTTATAAGAATCGTTATTCCTCCTAAATGGCACTAGTCATGCCCACTTCCCAAGTCGCACACTTACGGTGTTCCACTTACTGAACTTGATTCTTTTCTTCTCCATTTTCAGAAATGAATCTAATAGTACTCAACAATCATTCCTTGGGGTTTGGAAGTCACATTCATCATATTCATAACCTTCCATACCCCCGTGGATTAGACATTCATTTGATGCAACAACATAATCACCAAGGAGGTATCAACACAGACTGGGGTAGGAAATTACAACCCAGAGGTATGTAATGGTTCATCCTATTTGAATTACAAAGAGTTATTTACGTTTGTGTGCTTTGCTTTTCGACAACAGTACTAGTTTAATAAAGAACTTACTTCACAAATGGTTTGAACTTACATGACCTACAGTTTAGAAATTACTATGCCAGCAGTTGTAGAACTTGCTTCACCAGCAGTGTTAGAACTCGCTTAGCAGCAGTTTTAAAAATTACTTCACCAACCGTTTTCGATCGCTCTTCACCAGCAGTTTCGGACATAAATTTGTCAGTAGTTTTAGATCCCTCTTCACTGCCAGTTTCAGACCTTACTCCATCTTCAGTTTAAGACTACTTAATCAACAGTATTAGAAATCACAGTAGTTTGAAAACGTACTTCTTTCAGAGTTTTAGAACTTACTTTTTCCAACAGTTTTTTTTAATTTACTTTAATAGTACTTTTATTCTTTTCATTTCAATTTTGACATTAGTCGTGTAGACCTATTGCTGGGCGTGTGAGACGAAATCATTCCCCAGACATGTGTTTATCATATCTTGCTCAGAGGTCTTCGTTAGTTTTGGTTTACTTAATATTTTTATGTGTTCACCGGCATCTTCAGCAATTTGTCTGCTATATAGTGATTACCTTACGTATTGGATGAGGAAAGCTCGTAAACTAATAAGCTGGTTGGTGAGACTTCTGGTGTGCGTTCAACATCGTAGCTGCTAGGATAAACTACGTAGAAAAATCCTATTGAACGGAAAGCTAGCCTAGCCGCTACGTAGCTCTAGCTAGCCTAGAAAAATTATGCTAGCTTTTGAATCTAAGATGGCGGCAAAAACTAAATTTAATTTCGTAAGGCAAAAATGGCATTGCAGGAAGTGGCAACGCTTTTAATACGGGTGATAATTTATTAAGGTAACTAGACAAATACGATTAGCTAAAATGTTCCAAGAAATTATTCTATATGATTGGCGCCATATTTTCTAGCACTACTACGTAGCTAATCGTTCAATAGCGTCATGGCTATTTCACCTAGAAGCTAGGCTAGCTGCTACAATATTGAACGCAACCCTGGTCTTAGGTATACGTTTGAAATATTGAGGTGAGGGGCGGGTGATTACACGTCAGTGGTACTAGGTTTGTGATCAGAGGTCAACTACCTCATCCTCCCACGCAACCAGTCCCAAATTGAGATATGTAATAAAGTCTGTTAATGTAGAGTTATCTAAACATAAATTGAGTTGTAACGGAATATTTGTGTCACTCCGGGCCCCGGCGCCACAAAACTTGAGAATTTACTTAAGTCTGAGAATATTCTCAAATAAGGAAGTACTCAAATTTGATTGGCTGAGTTCCTTATTTGAGAATATTCTCAGAATTAAGTAAATTCTCAAGTTTTGTGTCGCCGGGCCTGGTTTTTAGTGGGGTTCGTGCTGCTCGATCAATAGTTTTCTATGTAGCGTTTTGTAGATCGTTGATTGTACTTTTTCATTTAGCTATTGTACTGTCTGTCCTTCTGTAATTTATGGTTTCTGATTCTCGCTTTGGTATCTTCAAACTTTTCTTATTTAAGACGTTTAGCAAAAAACCAACTTTCAGAAGCCATCATTATTTTTGTTGCTATATACTACTGTTTTATAGAAGACATACCAAAGTGTCAGTTACTTCTGTAATCATAACATGTTATTTCCAAAAAAAAAAATTTTAATTAGTAATGTTTAATTTTTTTTTGGATTTGTGGTGTTTAACGTCACTTTCAAAGTATCAGCAATATTTCGATTATATCGGAGTGGTCCTTTCTGTTATTTGCGGAAACCACAATATATTTGCAGCATAAAGTAGTACACAGAACAATGACGGAGAGCATAATGTTTTTACGCACAACCGTGGTAGTGTTAGGCATTGCTTGCATGTGTAGATTCACTCCAAGACAATCTAAAATATGATATACGATCCCTGCCACGATTCTTCCATCTAACTTGTTAAAGTTCATAGACAAACATTAGAGAAGCCCGAAGGGGCAATCAAGAATTGACAAAGACATTGGCAACATTGGGCAAATTACGCAAAGTGAAGACAACCAACAAAAAACATCACTCAAAACATTAAACAAACAAGACACAGACCCCACCAAAAAACCGAGGGTGAACCCAGTTACTCGTGTAGATCAAGTATGATTCTTTTAATAATATTTATTACTTTTTGATAAACATCAGCTGTGACAATAGAAGTAAATAAAACAGAAGTAGTTGCACATTTAGGAGAGTATAGATATGATATAGGTGATATCGAGGATGCTGACGATCTTCTAAACTGTTCACCAAAGGCAACGAAGCACTTTAAGTATGAAGCAGGTAGTCTATTACTCAGTCTTATGTGTCCTTAGTTTATTAGATAACATTGAATGTGGTGTATGATTTCATCATATACTAATATGACATCCTGTATTCGCTTTGTGGTGTGTCCCATGGTAAAATACTCAATAAACAATGAAAATCACACATTTATGAGTCACAATAGATTTTATGCTGAAATACGTAATAAATTTGTCAATGATGTCCTCCATTTACAACACGAGTTCAAATCTTTTGTGTACATTTTCCTATTCGAATCGAATTAATTAATTTCATCCCGTGGTGTATTTATGATTTTAACAAGAATATATGACATAACTTTAAGATAAAATATTCAATACATTATTATCTGATGTTCTCGTGGCAAGTAGAATTTTGATTGGCTAACAAGGTACACCTAAGGATTCATGGAAGAAGTGCGGTGACAGAAAATCAATAATCTCGCCTATATTTCATAAACCACAGAAAATGATATGACATCGCTGTTCATTTATATTGCAACAGGTGACCCACATTTCACTACTTGACAGGAAATCAATAATCGTTCTCTGTGACCTTTGTCCAAAGATACACGTAATTTATGTTTTTCCTATAATAAGGACATACTTATTAATGACGCCTCACCTTTTAACAAAACCACTGCACTCTAAAACGGGATATATAACATCTCGAGACTGATAACGTATATTAGCTGCCACATATTATTTCTCTGACAAAGGGGTGGCTATAGAAATAGAAGCAGGTTTTCTAGCTGCCGAGTACAATTCGTCCTTATGGGAAATTAACAGCTTGTAAGGGACATTTCAAATACACAACTTATTAAATTGTAAATGTGGGCCTTGTGGTTAAAAAATACAAAAACGTAATTGAACGTTAAAGACAACTCTGGAAATGCTAATCCGCATCAGTTTGTTGAGAATGGCCGCTAATTCCATTTATATTATGGGAATGAAAATATTTCTTTAAAGTCCCAGCCTAGGACCACCTTTCTAACCTATATTGTGATTCGTCGTTTGTTAACTCGTTCTTGTCATGAATTTACCTGAATACTTGCCATTTCAAGTTAAACAACAAAATATATGTAAATCAAAAATAATAAGGCAAGTATTGTTTTAATCTATATTTCTATAAACTTTTGTAGATATCTCAAATTGTATTCCTAAAACAGTAGATATCTCAAATGGTATTCCTAAAACAGTACAAGATGTTGACGATAGCTCTTCAACAACAGAACAACCTTCTACCAGTATGCCATCTACTGAGAATCCCACGAGCAGGAGACGTCAATGTATGTACTTGTAACATCATCTTCCTTAGGCATTTTACTCACATGTGGAAGGTACACTTATTATGACCGCATTAGTTCACTAAGAGGGGAGGAATGTGGCCATAAAACTAGTTTAAGCCCGCCACTATTTGTTATGTATTTGTGTACATTTTTGTATTATGGGCATCGCTTTGCATCTTTCCACGATTTTGCTATTGAATTCTGGAACTGTTCCACAGATATGTTCCACTTGTCGTAAACACTTCCCGGTCCTTTCCTCATTCACGACTTATTACCGGGTTTGTAACTAGATTAACACGACGGGCTCAACTAATGGAGCAGGAACTGCTTACCCTTCCGGAGCACCTGAGTTCACCCCCGGTTTTTGTGGAGATCGTGTTACTCGATCTTTAGTTTTATATGTATGTTTTGTAGATCGTTGTTTATCCTTTTGTACTTCTTCTTTTGGCCATTGTGTTGTTTGTTCTTCTTCGATATACGGATTCTGATTGCCCCTTTGGTATCTTCAAACTCTTCTTCCAATAGTATGGGTTGTGTTTCACTTCATTAGTACATGTTCTTTATTATTCTAGAGAAGCATAATTTCAATTTTTTTAATGTGAATTTGAGAGTGAACAAATATTTCAAAGGATGCAAACACATTTTTTTTTATAGAAAACTAATATGTGTTAATACACCAAAAATAAAGCAAAGCATGCATATTAGATTTGGATTGCTTGTAAATTAGAAGAAATGTTTGCAGATGGATACCACAGGAGTAATCAGAATCCGTAAATCTAATAAAAAATATACAATGCAATAGCCACAGGAAAAAAGACCAAGAATGATCTACAAACCACTATGCATAAAACAAAAGATTGAGTAACACAAACCTCGCTAAAACCCGGATATGAACTCATGTATGTTCCATAAGGTTAAGCAGCTATTCGGTGAAGCATCTGGTTTGCTAATTAATAAAAAAAAAAAAAAAACTAAGTGAGCACGACACGTCTCTGGTATAACGTTCATCAGGTACACTCATTATCGAATGATTGGAAAGCCAAATAATTTGAATTTTGGATGCAATATAATCAAAAAATCAAAGAGATAAACCGGATAGCCAAAAACAGCTAGGGTCACCCGTGCCTGAAGGAGGAGAACCTTAGTTCTATTACTAATTACATTATATAGGAACTGTACATTTCAGTAATAAATATATCTAGTAAACCAAAGGATGTATTATACACTGTCCGAATAGTAACAAATATGGATTGTATACTGCCAACTCAATACAACAGCTGTCAGAAAGTTAACGTGTGGCTTTACTCGGTCATATTCTGACTCCCACTCGTATAGTCTTTGCTTTTTAACGGTAATGCCCTAGCTCAGCGACGTAGCAACCACTTACCGTAAGTTGTTTAGTCTTTGGATCGATCCGACCACTCCCCTAATTACTTCACCGTGATAGTCCGATAGTATGATTTCCTATATGTAAAGACATATTATACAGTAATTATATGTGCCTCCCCCATTTCAATGTTCTTTCTAATTGAAGGTGGAAGCAGACGACTGTGGGAGTTCATCAGAGATATTCTGAACAATCCTGTATATAATCCGTCTCACATCAAATGGGTCAATCGACCCAAAGGTGAATTCAAAATGATCAAGACGGCAGACATTGCTCAAATGTGGGGGAAAATTAAAAACAATGATGCGATGACGTATGAAAAGATGAGCCGTGCAATGAGGTATGTTAATATATGACTATAAATATTTCTTTTATATGATTGGCTAAAAGCAGGACATTTTTTCTTGATAGAACTTTAGGAATACTGTCAAAGCCTTCAATTTCCGCAGAGATTAATTTAAATCGTTCCAGAGGAGCCTTTGGGACGTTATATTAACCTCACGTGACTTCAAAAATCGGAGAAAAAAAATTCGATTAATATAAGGACCTATCGTTCCAAGATATATATTTACCTCAGCGTCGGCCTCGGTAAATATCATATATCTTTGAACGATAGATCATTATATTAACCTCAACATAAGTCAATAATCATATAATATAAAATGTTGATATTTTAATGGTAGAGAATACTATGTGTATTTAGTTTTTGTTCAATTTTGTTGTTTTCAATATTGAAAAATAGAGATATCTGATGTTTGGGCACTGCTCGTTTCTGGAATAACCTTCATCAGGTACGCTCATAGTAAGCAGATTGGAATAACCTTCATCAGGTACGCTCAAAATCAGAAGATTGAAAAACTAAATGATATGAAAGTGTTTGTGAGCAAGAACGCCAAAGAGCCTAAACAGGATAGTCA
>MJUT01003428.1:592164-610503 GCA_002080005.1 Gigantidas platifrons
TTTAAGATTGGTTGATTTCCTTGTTGAAGCAACTGCTTTTTTGTGTGAATCTCCATCAGCATGTCTTTTAATATCATACACCACCATGGCTGACACTAAAATTTGTAGAACAAAGTTTGCAAAATGCCATATCATTCCCTAAAGATCTTCAAACCAGAAACATTTAAATATTTTTTGTTTATTTTAGCACGATTTTCTGTCAGATTGCCTTTATTTTCTTACAATTTAAAGACAAAAATTACTATCAGATAAACAAATAAAATTCAAAGAATTCTGCATGTCTTGAAATAAATTTCACAAAAATCTGCCCAGAGATAGCTTTAAAATAATTTTTTGAAAAAAATGTGGGTTTATATGAAATATATAGTAAAAAAATCGAGGCTGGTGAATAATTATGTTCCATGACAATTATCAATATATTTTGATTTTTCAAATGTATCCAGTAAGGTTTGAATTTTGACAGCAAAACTATATTTAATGTAAGTTAAAATATAACTAAATTAATTAATTTTTTAAACTGTGATATGTGTAAATTCATAATTTAAATTTCTGAGCCTCTCATATTTAATTTTTTTTTGTTTATCTTTTTTTAAATGCAAATATTTGTTCTGCATAAATTGATGCAAATGAAAGGAACATCTACAAAATTATAACTTTATGGATGCTATGCAGTTTTAAATTTTCAGTTCAATGTCTTACAATTTCATGACAAAAAAAACAATAATAATAATTATTCTCTACTGCAAACAATTTAAATTTTACAAATATTTCCCTATTTATTCTGATATCTTTTCATAAAGAAATATTTCAATTAAATTTCTCAATTGTATTACATTGTACATGCTAGTGTGTTATCAAACACTAATAATTAATAATCATTTCCTGTACATGTATTTTCTACCTGCCCATGACCAGGTGAACAGGGAAATGTTACCTGTGGCTTCACCAGAAAATATCTTAATATGATTAATTTATGAGTTGTATATTAGATAACTCCAGTTTTATGACTTCATGCCAGGTATGCCAGGTATTGGAGGCATACCTGGCATTTATTAGACTATGCCTTGAGCTGTACTGTAGGCTGCACCCAATCGTATAATTTTGTCCAATCCTCCAAGAATTTGCAATAATGTTTCTTCTTCTTTGAAGAAGGGGTGCTAGGTCCTGAATTCCAACGTCTCCTTGATTGTGACATAGTTGAATTGTATTTTTTTTAAAGTTTTTTTCGTATTTAAGTAAGTAATTGAACGATACTCGCCTTCAAATTTTCTTTTTCCACAACTTTGATTCGTGTAGTTATCCATTCGATATTGCAAACAACTTACATTGTCGGCGTTCCTAGTAAAAACCGAGAGAATTCCGAGTAACAATCGGCTGATTCACGCAAACGTTTTAATGACCCAGCTGATAAAAGCAACAAAAATGGCGTCCAACTTTTCGATTTTAATCAAATTTATGGTCGCGGGAGATAATGTGGGAGAAGTATTTCAAAGCGGGAGTTTTTAGTCTTCCGCGTGGGAGGCCGAGCTCAAAAGCGGGAGTCTCCTGCGAAATGCGGGAGGATTAACAGGTATGTGAAGTTAGCTATTCTTATTTCTTTGCTATTGGGAGTACAAACAAAATTTTGATAAATAAGACAAGGAACACAACTTTGCTAGTTATCGCTGTTTTAATTAGAGGTAAATCAATTCATTATATCACAGAGGTACTTGCAACTCGTCTATTAAGTGAATCCTGGACTTGTCACTTGTGTTTGAGACTCGCCATTTAAAAAACAGATAAAGAATGCATTAGTTGGACTAAATGTGTTCACAAATATAAAATGCTACTTTTTTCATAGATAAATCCAATGTACATCAAAATTAGACAGTTAAACTCTAGTTGTCACACCAGACAACTTGGTATCTGAACATAATAAATTGAACGTAAACCTTCCAGACTCGCAATTTTCTGTCATCTTGATATGGTCCTTGTGTTGGCATGTTGTGCATTTTGAATTTAGATGTAGAAAGGAATAAATAAAGATTTTTCCATGAATACAAATTATACTATGAACCTTCATTGGACACTGCTTTTGTACTGTCCATCTTTCTGTTATCATTTTGAAATGAATGTGGTCTTATTGAGTTGAATCAAATTTGTGGAGGGTTTTATGTTTGGCCATTGCAAATCTTGGTACAATGTAGTAAGGGCTAGGGAGAGTTGCAATTAGGATCTCATCAAACAAATTAAGCTGCTGTTATTTTTGCCTGTCCCAAGCTATCATCTAGGTATTCATCAGCTTTTGCTATTGTCATTTCTTTGTTTATGGAGATTGAGGTTTTGTTAGAGGAGTTGTTTGTGTTTTTGGTTAAAATTTTAACCACAAGCCGTTAGGAGAGTGGTTAAAATTTTGAATTAAACTCGAGGGTGGAGAAATATCGTAACCCACATGGGCAACTGAAGGAGAATTTGTTTCTCCCATTATTTAACACAAACTTTATTTCAAAAGCCGTCAAATGTGGGGAAAGGCACAATACATTTTAATCCTCTAGAGTATTACAGATTTTTCCACCACTGGTTCAGTGGGGTTAAAACGTCGTAATAATGAGAGAATGTATTTTCTGCATAATAATTCCTCAAAATTTTGGTGGTAACTTTTAAAATGTCCAAAATGTATTTTTTATTTTTTGTATTCAAACTTATATAAATTTTTCTCCCATTATTACGGCGTTTTCCCCGCTGAACCAGTAGTGGAAAAAATCTGTAATCCTCTAGAGGATTAAAATGTCTCGTGCCTTTCCTCGCATTAACTTCAAACGCATTAATTTCAAATTTTGAAATAAAGTTCGTGTTAAATAATGGGAGAAACAAATTCTCCTTCAGTTGCCCATGTGGGTTACGATATTTCTCCACTATCGAGAGTTAAATTAAAAATTTTAACCACTCTCCTAACGGCTTGTGGTTAAAATATTTACTTTAACTCTCTTGAGTGGAGAAATATCGTAACCCACGGGCAACTGAAGGAGAATCTATATTATCTGCATTAGGTAATTTTTTTAATTTTTTTTTTTTTCAAATTCCAACAAAATACATCATATAAAGGTTGAATTACTAGAAATATATAATACTACATAAATATATACATAACACAATATTGGTTCTCAAAAAAAATATATTTACAAAAGTATCATATAAATTCATATTGTATATTGTTGGATTTTTTCTAAGAGAATGAAAGAGAGGAAAGAGGAGATGTGTAAGAAATATTAAGGAGAAAGTGGGGAAACTAAATTTTCAGTTGTGATTTTGGTGTTAATATTAGTGAGTTGTTTTTTTTTTTTTCAATATGATATGATAGACTGTCAGATTCATGTTTTATTCAAATGTAATAGAGTAAACATAATGCAAAAAAGATCAATATAGTACGCCTTTATACATATTCCATGTTTGAATAAATTGGGCAAGACATTTGTTTCTAACGGCTAGCATTTTTCCTATATTATACATATCTTTCAATTTTTCTTGTAATGCTTGGAAAAACAAAGATTTTTTTAAACATCTTGTATTATAGGTAAATTTAAGAACAAATCAAATTTTTAAGATAAGTACACTAGGCTGACTAGCATCTAACATCAGACTATTAAGGTCAGGTAAACTTTTTCATGTCAAATTCAGATGCTCTTTATCATAATACCTCTCCATATATGGTGTTCTACACCTAAAGATTTGATAGGCCACTTGCTACAAATATCTGTCTTTAAAATGAGACCTCTGATGTGACACAAAACAAGATTTGATTAGCTGTTAGTAGTATGATGGATAAAAAATAGAATAAAGAAAAAGATAAAACAAATATCTAATTTTAATTTGATTGGCAGTTTTGATGATATGAAGACATATTACTCATATGTAATTACCTGTAATTGCAGGTAAACCTTTCTTGGTTTGATTTTTTCTCACACTGTTGTATATTTCTTAACCTATGAAATCAGTAAATATTATTCCTAATAAGTACTTGTCACTGAACGTCAAACAACCCTAATAAGTATCAAACAAAGTCATTTGAATGTGAATAGTTTCCCCAAAGCAGGGTATCTTTTTTTCCCATTTACTTGGAATAATAAATTAATTAATGAATTATTTAACATTAACAAGCAGAAATGATATTTTATTGACAAAACGCTCTTGTCATGTTTGTATTAATTTTTTTAATTCTAGCATAGATTTATGTGTAAATTATTATTAAATTATGGCATAATCGACAACATTTGTATTATTCATATTCAGTTAATTGAGATGCTTTTAAATTGAATAGTGGGTCATCGTGATCGTACGGTAGTTGGATTTACAACAGTCTGTGCAATCAGTGCCTATCGCCACTAACTTTGTGAGTTTGAATCCCGCTAATGGCGAGGTATACTTGATACAACATTATTATATGATAAAGGTTGTCAGTGGCTTGCGACAGGTCTGTGGTTTTCTCTGGGTTCTCCTGTTTCTTCCACCAACAAAACTGACTGCCATGATATAACTGAAATATTGTTGAAAGTGGCATTAAACACCATAACCCTACACCTAAATTGACTATTTTGTAGAGAAAAATTCTCAAAAAAGTTGCTGGTCCTGAGGTTAACAAATTTACCACATCTGTGATTGTTATTCTTCAACTCAGAATTTTACTGACATTGTAAATTTTCTAATTTCTTTTTTTTTGTAGGGTCTAACATACAGAACATTGGAAAGCAGTTGAAGATGTAAACAATGCCTGCAGGTCATCATGACCAGGAACCATCATACAATTTTGATGATTCTACGGCTAGTTTACTGAAAACTGTGCGAGCTCAGGTAATACACGAGTAATCACATTCCCTATTTACAGAATGTAAAAATATGATCTCCCTTTTAGTTTTTATGTAAGAGTTGTCTCTCTTTGGTAGATACATATAGTTCGAAATGATTTCAATGGTGAAATTATGAAAATTTGCATTTTGCTATAAAAAAAAATTATGCAAAGAAAACAAAATGCTTTTTAAGAATTCTGAAATACTTTATATGAAAATTCTAAGTATCAGAGAATTTGGGGTTGAAATATTAAGCTTTCAAAACTTCAGTGGAAACTAGACAGAAATAACTATCCAAAAAGGGACATAACTCTTACAAACTTAAATTATAGAAATACAGAATTATCAAATCATAGACTTTCTGGTAAATAATTCCAGGGAGCCATCATAGTTGTAATGATTTGATGCAATAAGTGTTTAGTGTCGGCGAGTTTCAGCTCCCGTTCATGGTGAGGTGTACTAAATACAAGTTTATGTGGTGCTGTTAATCAGCTTCTTGCAGCATGTTAGTGGCTTTATCTGGTTTCTCCAATCCCTCAACTAATAAAACTGACCGCAAAGTTGGATTTGAAAGCTTGATGAAAGTGGCTGTAAACTTCCAATACCTTTATTACTTTGTTCAACAAATTAGGCTTTAGGAAAATATGACAGTTTCAGTATATTTATTGTATTAACTCTTTCCATCTTGATACTGACATTATTATATTTCTTTACTGCAGTAGGGGCCGGCGTGGCCATGATCATCTGGAAAGTAGGGCTTACATGATGGCAATGATATAACTGAAATATTGTTAAAAGTGGCATTAAAGCCATAACACTAACCCTATCAGTGAAATATTGTGGAAAGTGGCATTAAAGCCATAACACTAACCCTATCAGTGAAATATTGTGGAAAGTGGCATTGAACACCATATGCAAGAAATAAACATTGTCTTCCTTTCCCATGAAAAGTCATCAAGACACTTATAGAGTTAAAGATCGTGCATGTTATCAGTTAAGAACTTTAAGACTGTTAAGTTACAAATATGCACAAGATAACATTGGGTGATGCATTGTTTTATGTTGTGGTATTTTTTGTGTTCAGTGAGTTCAGTAAAGGTGAGAGTGATCGTTCTTTTTGTTGTTATTTGTGGAATTGATGACCAGACTTTCTTTCCATAATATAAAACTCACAATAAAATACAGGTTTAATGAATAAAATTGTTTAAATAAAGCAAAATTTTGTGTTTAAAATTGCTCAAAATAATTCATCTCAGTTCAATATTTTATTGTCATAAACTTTTAATGATAAATTCCTTGTACCTTCATGTTCACCATTTACAAAAGCTACAAACAAATGATTGAACAAAATATCCACTTATATGTTGTTGTTTTTTTTTTATTACATAAAGAATCTAGATTAAGGATTATCCTTAACTTTTAAAAGTTATTTATAAAAATACACCACTTCAAACTTGTATTTATTATACTGAGAACAAATAGATAAAACAGTTCTAAGTTGATTCATCATTGTGACGTAAACTATTTAGTTAAGCAGTGCAGGTATTTTTATGGATAAAAATTGTTTTGATCAACATTTAATTGTAAATGATTAAATCTTATCCTTTGGCTCATTATGATAAATTCCTTGATGTTGTGCATGTTTACAAGTTTAAAGGGATATTAGGTTAAAGTTAAATTTTGTCATTTTTTAGTTGCTATGGAAATGTTACAATCTTTTAGATAAGTGATAAATATATTTGATAAAAAAAAGTTTGTTTGCATAATATAAAGTTCTTAAAAGTTAAATAATTTGTTGATATAAATACTGGCATACCAAACAGTTGAAGCTAATTAATTATGCCATCAATAATCAGTGCCTATGTTTGCTGAAATAGGAATCAGGAATCATATCTGTGTTGTCAACTCTGGCCAGCACATGGTAGATGAATTTTTTTATTCTGTCCAAAAAACATAGTTTATGGTTGAAAATGTTTGTACTTTAAACATGTATTATCAGTGCCTATCATAAAGTTTTGTCCATGACTTGCAGCAGGTCAGTGGTTTTCTCCAATAAAACTGACCGCCATGATATAACTGAAATATTGTTGAACACCATAACCCTAACCCTAAACAAGTCTTGCTTAAAGTTGAAGTGATGACATGTGATAGACAAAAATACTACAAATAGAGTTGCTTTATTTTTGCAAAGTATTTTTTGATACATTTGATGAATATATTATTAAAAATAATCATCGTATAAAAAAATTTCTGTAAAAACAAACTTATTCCAGTAAAAGAAAAAAAAAACATAAAATGTTAATGTTGTTTTATTTAATAGTCTGATAAACCAAATTTTAACAAATTTAATAGTTATTGAAATTTTTTTTTTATAGACTGATTCTTTTAAATTGCTATATATATATATCTTTATTCTCAAAAAGTCGACGCATAACATCGGTACAGAGATAACTATTTACAAATATTTACATAAAATAACATAAACAGACAACATATCACATGCATGCATACAACCAATCACATACATACAATACAGAAAAAACATAAAACATACACCATATTACGAAGTCAATTAAATTTATATTTAGCTGGAAGGTAAATTTGCATTTATATTTCTTATAAATTTACATGTACATAGTTTTTTAAAAATCGGTTTACTTCTGGTAGGCATAAGTTCTGAAAATTTCAATGTATTATGTCTTGTAATAAAATATTTTGCTAAATAATTGTAATAACAAACTAATAAAGCTGGTTTATCATCATGATGTTAACAAATAAGTTGACCAGTAAAAGAATTTTATTTAAATGTCAGGTTCTATTGAGAGTCAGTGAACCGTAACACTGAATTTCTTGAAACAACACCACCAATTCACACCTTATTTATGTGGGTATATATAAAATAACAATAAAATGGGTAATTTGACCATCAATTTGAGTTTTTTGTTGACAAATTGTAGTTGTATGGTGAGAAAACTTTTCTCTCAGTTACATGCACCACATATATAATGTAATATTTATGTGGAATATGAGACCATTTTTATTATATACATTTTTGTAAATTGGATGAGTTATACAGTCTCTTGATCATGAGCGTGTCAGGTTTTGGTGTTAGGTTTATGGTGTTTAATGCCACTTTCAACACTATTTCAGTTATATTGTGGCTGTCAGTTTTTTTGGTGGAGGAAACCAGAGTACCAGGAGAAAACCACCAACATGTCACAAGTCATTGACAAACTTTATCACATAATGTTATACAGGGCTCACCACACATAGTAAAAACAGGGCGACTTGACTTCTCTCTCAGTTGACTTAAGGGCGAAGTGAGGGAAAATCTGGGAGACGAACGTGTGCTGCACAACGATCTTAAAAAGGATGCAATTAACGAGTTTGGAATAAAATATTGAACATCAAGCCCTGTATGGGTCATATTTCAGGAACATGGGAGCTTCTTTTACCTGAATATTGAAGAAAAAGTATGATTATTGAAAATTTATAGGCGACGTCTCAAAATAACAGGGCGACTGAAATTTCGCTTTTGGGCAGAGTTGGAGCGACTTCAGAGTCGTGAAGGCGACATTGTCGCCCAAGTCGCCTGGTTTGGTGAGCCCTGTATCGAGTACATCTCACCTGAGCATGATTCGAACTCACAATGTTGGTGGTGTTAGGCACGGATTTTATAGGTAATTATATATCCAACTTAGTTGAACTACCATAGAATAATGACATGATGGCCCCTGTTTGGTTTTAAGAATATGAAAAACCTTAAAAAAATTGTATAATATTTTGTTTGGAGTGAATCAATATAATTAGATTGCTCCCCCCCTTTTTTTTTATCAGTAACTGTTGCAGTGTAGGAAACCATTTTTTTCAAACACTCGCCATTTTGGCTAGTTGCTTCAAAATTGTACTCGCCAAATTAGAATTGCACTTGCCAAGTTTGGCCAATGGTAGATATTTCTACTCTCCAATGATCCAATGCAAATATTTTACATGAGAAATAATAACAAAGATTTATAGCATCTTTATTCATTCTGTATACAAATCAGTTACCTTTTCAATTAACATCATAACTCATGAACTCGATTGCAATATGTATTTAATTCAATTATGTCTCCGAAATAACTGTTTAGAACATCGAAATTAATTGCTGCAAAATCCGACCCTGACTCGAAAATTACGATTTTTAAAACATTTACCTTTTTACCATGCGCACCCATACCCAATTTTATTTACTACCATCAAGTTTTACCATGCCCACCCATACCCAATTTTAGTTGCTACCATCAAGTTTTACTCTACCGAATCGGTATTTAAGATAATCTGAATCGCTTGCATTGAACTTTGGGAGGTATATATTAATTTTATTTGATCCCAGTTCGGAAAAGGACGCCATCTTTTAGCATTTTCTATCATATAAAAGAAATCAATATGGCGGATGTGAAACATTCGCTATCCCTATCAACGATTTTGAAGGATTTCTTCACATCTTTTATTGTTGAATCAAAAATTTTACGGAATCATTGACTGAGAAACTACTTCATCGGGCTGGTTGACAGGGGCGAGTGCAAAATAATCAGAACTCGCCTCACGATGTTCGGTCGCCAGATTGTCGAGTTCTTACACAAACGTACTCGCCGAATTTGTTCTCTTCTCGCTTTTGGCGAGTTGGCGAGCGGTAGTTTCTTTCACTGCTGTTGTAGTGCCACTTGTTTTTAACTAATGACAGTTCATAAAAAAACTAATAGTAGTATTGCCACATGCAAACCTGTTAATGTAATTATTATGTCAACAAGTGAACACAAAGAACCTCTTATACATGTTTTATGTGATCTGATCAAGATATGTGCAATTTAGTACATTAAGCTTCTTTTGTATACATTTGTATATGCAAATGAGACTTTCATTGCTTTTATATCTTGTAATAAAATACATGGTACATTGTAGGTTGTAAACTTGTGAAATACTATGTAAGAAGTCAAATAGGATCTGATAATTGATTTGTGGTTCCCAGTTTATTTATTGTGTCTGGCTTAACATTTTATGTGATCCCATGTTTGCATGTTTACAAATACAAGAATATGATAAATCAGTAGTTGACCTTTTATAAGGCTGTCTAATACAGTAGTTGACCTTTTATAAGGCTGTCTAATACAGTAGTTGACCTTTTATAAAGCTGTCTAATACAGTAGTTGACCTTTTATAAGGCTGTCTAATACAGTAGTTGACCTTTTATAAGGCTGTCTAATACAGTAGTTGACCTTTTATAAGGCTGTCCCTTCTACAATGAAAAATTTGCCTTATTAGAGGGATGGCCTCTCTTGAGAGGGAAAAATTAGAAGTACAGTCAAACCTGTATTAAAAGGACAACCTTTGGGACAAAGAAAACATGGCCTTATATGACAGGTGACCTCTTAAAAAACATTCAATTCATATTAAATTTTCAATAACAGGACTAGAAAATGGTGACCTTTTAATACAGGTGGCTTCTTAATAGAGGTGACCACATCAGCAGGTTTGACTGGATTTTACTATCTTGGTGTATTTGAAATCTGGCCTGATTAGAAGGGTGGCCTTTGGTGAGACTGGCCTTATAAAAGGGGGGATTACTGTAGTACCTGATTTTCTATTTATAGAAAAGAATGAAAAATTATTCATTCGTTAAAAAGGTCAATAAGACTAAGAGGATACATTGTTCATTGTCGGAAGTGATGTAAGCTAGATCAATAATACTAAACAGTCACTGACAATTTACCAGTCATAATAAAAGGTAAAACACACCTGAATGAGCACGCTCTATGACTCAATATTACATATTTACCTGTAAAACACAATAATTTCAAATGATTTTGCAAATTCCCTTGCTACAAATATGTATTGTGTATATGACGATAAATTCATGTTTGTACACAATTTTTCTTTTTAATTACAAAACTTTTCACTCGTAAAGAATCTCTTGCAGATTAAGTTGTTCAACTGTAACAATATCCAAGTTTTTCACACGTTTGAAGAATCAGGAATACACAATAATAATACATTGTACAGATTTCAAATGACAACAAATACACATACACACTTAAAATAAACAACATGTGTCATCGAAACTTCCATAGGCTATTTATGTATTAAACATTTATTAATCATGCTAATTGTATTCTATTGTTAAATAATTATTCATTTATGGCAATTCGTAAGATATCGTAAAAGTGTAAGACGATATTGTATTTGTTTTACTTAAAATGTTACAGTTGTCTGGCTGAAGAAGTTTTTTTTTCTTAGGTATAACATAACATATTAGGACAGTAGTGATTAATTGTGTAAATTTTGATGTTTTGTTTATTATTTTATAATAATGGTGACAGAGAATGTATCGTACATGTTTACAAATGTACTAATGGAGATAACTAAAATTCTGTTAAATTGTAGGAAGCCCAGTTTGAGAAACTTACAAGAAAACTTGAAGCTGAAAGAGAAAGAGTAGGCCAAAAAGAGGTATGTCAAGAAATACAATCCAACCACCTTTAATATCTAGAACTCAGATATATTCTTTCCTTAGATAACACAGAAGTCATTTGATAATTTTGATTGGTTGGTAGTAGCTTTCAACTTTGACCCTGATGACTTCGAATATTTTGAAGTAAAATCATCTGTGTCTTTTTGACTACAACAAGGTTTGACTACATGTAACTCTTAGTCCTTTTTCCTATTTTGACCCAAAAAATTGAAATATATTCCTCTGAAACCATTGTGCTAAATATGCCAAACATGACTGGGACGATCCTTTGATGGATTGTCTCAGAAATAGTTTTTAGCAACCTTGAACCCTTTGATTGTTGTTGCTACATGTACGTATAATAAAAGTTGAATTTATGGATTTATCGGACTTAGATTGAAGATGAAAAATCATTATATTGTCTCCAACTTGTACCATCAAATCATTGTAATCACAGGTCATTAAGTCTGTTATAAATTGATTTGATTGACTTCAGAATATTTTTGAATTTCATTATTAACCACCCAGAATTCTTCTGCAACAAACTATTCTAGTACTGTTTACTAAAAACTTTCTTTTGCTTACCCTTAAATTTATATTAATATTTTCATGTATACCATCAAACTACGAAAGATAATATGGTAAATAGCTACACAGATTAGCATAGGTCAATCTAGATGTGAGATTTAATTGAAAGTTCAGAATTAGAAAAAAAAATCATACTCCAGAAATTGAGTGTTAGAGACAACTTTTTATGCCTATTAACTTTGGAAGTTTGATCCCCTCACTTTGTCAGTAATAAGGTGGGGGGGGGGGGATATTAGTGAGGAGATCTAATTTTAATTAGATTGAAATATGATGAAAAATGATAAATATAAACAGTTAACAATATCCCCTGTAACCATATATAAATTGTTGACAATAGATTTCTATGTTTGTGTCAAGTCTTTTCAGAGCTTCAATAGTTACATTTACAAATACAAATATATGTCCCTTGAAATCTGACAATTACAGAAAATTAATAGAAAAAGAGATTTTATATAGATTTCAGTGTGAATCATGTAGAAATATTTAGTATGCTAATTAACACACTTTCATACAATGTTGATGTACAGTGTATTCATGGTTTTGATTATTTATACAAAGACAAGCAAGGCAATTGAAAATTATACAAACATGAGTGAGTACATTTTGTACTTGTACTTTAAAATTGGCATTTTATATTAAATTTGACAAATTTTTACAATGGCTGTTTCTATGTTGAAACTTAAGATCAAGTTACAGAGCTTGTCAAAACGAGAAAAAAAAGTGTTCAAGTTACAGAGCCTGTCAAAATGAAAAAAAAAGGAGGTTCTTTATATAATTACCATAGCAACATCACATTTATTACTTTAATTATTAACATCACCAAAACTTGAATGTCTAGCTACATGTAATAGCAATTAGTGGCACTCAAAATCACAATTGTGCAGGTTAGGATTCCTTAATTTTCAACCCAGATCTTGGAAACCTTTTTCATTGTTTGCCTACATATTTTTAAACAGTAATTTTCCAGCAATATTTTCCACAGAGACTTCATCAAGTTGTAGTAATCAATTCTTCCCACAGATCTCCACCAAGACACCTGAAACTATCTATAAATGTATATATATATATATATACAGACATTGAAGTTATGAACTTCAAAATAGAAACAACAAAGAAATTTATATAATTTTTTCTTTATTTTGAATAATGAATAATATTTCAAATGCCCTAGTCTGTAGATGTTTTCTAATATAAGGACAATTCAGATATTAACTTACGTCATTATTAGCAACCTACCGGTACTTCTCGCTCATTTTTCATCCTATATCAATGAAACAGAATATTTGCTCAAATCATAATGGTGAAACAGGTGTATTTGTGTACTATTAAATTACAATGTATATAATGCAACACAGGCACATAATTGATTCTGTTCATTGTTGACCCATATTCAAGTTTTGTTTACAAGTACACTATGACAAATCGCAAAATAATCTGGTAAAAAAATGTAGGCATTTTTATCAAATAACAAAAAAGTTCATTTAAACATTTAAGCTATTACCTTTAATTTTTAGAACACATGAATTCCTTGTTTTGCATGGCAATAATAATTATAACCTTTTTTGTTTACAAGTACACTATGACAAATCGCAAAATAATCTGGTAAAGAAATGTAAGCATTTTTATCAAATAACAAAAAAGTTCATTTAAACATTTAAGCTATTACCTTTAATTTTTAGAACACATGAATTCCTTGTTTTGCAAATTGCATGGCAATAATAATTATAACCTTTTTGTTGAGTATCTGTGAAAATGGAAAAAATTAAAATTGACCACAAACTTGTCTTTAGCAAATAAGTATAACATTTAATCATTTGTCCTAAATAGCAGTAAATAAGTCAGTTATGTGTAAATATATAGAATTACTATCATCTCAGATCTGGATGACATCCCACGGCTTTCAATATTTTTTAAAGTATACCAGTACTTCACTATTTACAGGTGGTACTTTTTTATTAAAATTTGAACAATATTCATGAATATCTAATACAACACTGTTTAAAATCAGGAGATACTAAAGAACATTGTAGGCAGGTAAAAGTACCTGGTACCATCCCTTATTGAAAGGTCTGGGATGAACAGTATAAGTGCTATGGTATTTTCAATTTTGTGGGTGTGATTATCTTTTTATTTTAAAAATAACTATAGGCAATAGTATGAATTGTATATTCATGCCATGATATAGCTGAAATATGGCTGAAATTGGCATTAAACATGAATGAATGAATCAATCAATGATATTTTTTGTGTCTGTGACTTATAGGCATCTGGGGCATTGAGTTTTTTTCTGTGTCAGTATGGAAGTCTTTGCTGCATTTGGTGTCCATTTAATACCTTAAAATTCCTCTTAAGCAAATCATTTGAAATTTATAAACAATATCAGGTTCCATTTTGGGTTTAGCACTTTTCCTCTTTGAGTTATGCCATTTTTTCTGGACAGATGGAAAATCTAAGGAATATATGGCAACCGTCTTCACTAAAGGTAGAGAATAATGTCCAGGTATTTTGAAAGAAATGATCTCAGAGATCCTTGTAGGACAAATTTTGACGAGTCCCAACGTAAAAGTCGTGAGTCCCACTAGTGCATTCTTTGTTAATTTTTGTAAAATTTGGCAAGTCCCAAAACACAAGTAATGAATCCAGGACTCGCCCAGATGAGCATGAGGCGTTGCAAGTATCTTTTCTGATTATCATGATTTTATACAAATTGTTTTAGCATGAATTCACTGTCACAATTAGATCAGACATCAGCACTTTTAGCACTATGTGTTTGTTTAGCATGCAAGTGAGGTTTGTTTTGACGGAGTTTCACAATACGATCTTCTTATCTAAAACCACTGGAAAAGTTCACTACTAGTATCAAAATACAGGTTAAATTTTATGACCCAAGACTATAAGTGGTAGTTTTATATCATTGCAGTACAGGGTGGTGGGAAGTGGACCAGGAAGCATGAATAGCATTAATACAGATGAATCATATCAGTGGCAAAGTCCCCATACTGTCTCACAACGCCAAGATGAAAGTCAAATGAGCTCACACCTTTTGGACTCTTGTTTGTGAGTATGACAATGTTTGAAAGAGTGGTGTTCATGATCAAACTCACTCCTTTTGAACTGTTGCTTTGAGTATTCCTGGTTTTGAAGGAGTGGCCATCAGGATCGATGATCCAATATCGAGTTTCTGTTTGGCTGCAATTAAATATAATATGTTTTGAAAAAGGTAATCATGATCGATCTCACACCTTTTGGACTCTTGTTTGTGAATATTCCTGATTTTGAAGGAGTGGCCATCAGGATCGATGATCCAATATCGAGTTTCTGATTGGCTGGAATTAAATATAATTATATGGATTTCCTTGACAATTTGAATCTTAAACTTTCTAGGCATTTATTGTATGGTATTAGATATTATATCCTGATGTTGAGGCTGCTACAAAATGTGTGATCCAAGTCTAGAAAGTGTCCTGTAACATAGCCTACCCTCCAGAACTGTTCATATCCAAAAGTTGGGGCAGAAATTCCTTAAAATAATTTTTTGCATTAAAAGTAAACCTTTTTAAGATAGAAAAAAAAAAAAAAAAAATTTAAAATTGTATGTCAGGTGGCATGAGACCAGTATTTTATTTTATAGCTGGCATAAGACATAACACTAAAATATCCTTATTCTGTACTGGTTCTAATTGAATAATGAATACTAAATGCTTAAGATGCATACATGTACAAAAAGGAAGGAAGAGTGTGCAATTCAATAAAGGCTCCACAGATCCTCTGGTTGAGAATTAACCTCATTTACGTTTTTTTGTATATATATTAAACCGCCTTCCTCACCTACATACTAGTGTGAAAGCATTGCATTCCTTTGAAATATACATGTAGAGTTTGTACATGGAATCATAACTGTTTTAAATAACTCAGTCAACAGAGCATGTCCTACATAAAATATTTGAAATTCAATGATCAAAGACATACAATATACATGTATACATGTTTATATACATACATAAAATAGATTGATTAAATATCCTTACGTTGAAGTCATTTTTAGAACAATATTGACTTAAATTAGTTATTTTTATTTCGCCTCTCCCAAGTCCATGTGAGTCCTCAATAGACATCTATTGTTTAAATATATTTGAGCTAATTTTAACCATAATTTAGCTTCATGGGCCTAATTTGTTGTCCCCTTTATAAAATTATATGATCACACCCTCCATCAATTTAAAGTTAGGATAGACTGAAATTTAAACTGAAATTATTTTGCACATGATAATTTATCAGTGAAATTTGTAATATTGCCAGTTTGACAAATTATGCAAATTATAATTTTTTTTCATAAAAATCCATTAAAGACAAACTATCCTTTTACAATGATATCGTTGAATCCTTCGGCTGAATCCTTCAAGACCCCTCCAACCCCTCCAAGACGATGACCATTACTTAAAGTAGAAATTTCTTTTTATGGCTGAGATTTTCCCATTTTCATTGAAATTGAGGTGAAATTTAAGCTGTATTATTTGATAATTATTCCTTTGTTGTTTTGAAAATATTAAGTTTTCTTCTGTAAAATGTATAATTTGTTTTGCATCAATTATGCAAATTAGTTTATTTTGACCAATGTCAATTGGATCAATTTAAATAAAAAAAAAACCCATTTAGGCCACACCAAAAAAAATTCTTGTTCTACAGATTTTCCAGACAAAAATAGTGAGGCGCCGAGCGAATTTGTTTTTTTTTTTTATGAAAATGATGAAGCGAAATTTTTTTCCCACAAAAGGAACTAGTTTTCATTGGTTGTGTCCAGTATATATATATGATATCTTGAAAATATTGTGCAGAATTATAATGTGTATCCTCCTGGCTAAAATACTTTGAATGGAAACCACTGTATGAACAACATGGCGGGTGTTGTACAAAAATCAAATCAACTATTTAATAATCCGATCATGGTCCCACAGAGGGCAGTTACATAAATATAACTATTATGATTAATACAGTAGACAGTACATTGCTATAAACAGTAAATGTCAATAGTTTTAATTGATAGTATGCTCAGTAGTGATCAGGGGATGTCATACACAGTATATGTGGTACTATTGTATATGATCTCTGCCAAAGTGCAATCCAGGAAATTCAAGAAGCAGGAACTGCTAACTTTTCTGAAGCACCCGAGTTCACCCAGTTTTTGTAGTGGTCTGTGTTGTCTTCTTGTGTCCCATTCTGTTTTTGTCCCAGAATTTCCCGTACTTTGATGAAACTTTCGTTTCTTCCTTTTCCGTAAATAATTGTACTGTACATGTTACTACACTGGTTAAGAGAATTAAGATATTGTATCTGCCTATGAATGATCCTTTTGATTTATTACAAGATACCAACAGTCTTACAGGAGATGTCAAAAGAAATTGGGATGTAAATATTTTATTACAAGGCTTCACTTAGTTCACATCGAAAAAAAACGAACCGGACAAATTCTTTTGTAATGGAAATGAGGTTCTTCAATGGTTATACTATAAAAGTTAGTTTAAGGATAGGTTCTCAAGCTCTTCAACTAGTATTCCAGTTATCACTCTAGCAGCTCTTGTTCTTGTACATGCAGTGCAATTCAAATTTATCATTTATTGTGGTTGAAGGAATAGTACAGTACAGTCATATTTATATTGCTGAAGTTTATGATCACAAACCAGTTAAAGGGACTTGAAAATATAATCTTTGACTCATAAAATAGTGAATACATGAGTACTGACTTTGAGGCTTTGTGACTGTTTGCATGTGAAGCATTCATACATCAAAAGTATGTCAATATTGTTAACAATTTTTATTTTTTTTTCAATTCAACAAGTGTGGACACAGAAATGTGCTGTCCAAAAGGCAAGTATGGATGTCAATATTTCATATTATTTAACTTTAAAAAAAATAAAATTCATGGACACAGGGTTCCTGGATTTTTTTTTAATAAAAAACTAATCCTGGATTATTATTTTTGTTTAAAGTCCGGTCCTGTGTTTTTATTTCAAATCCCCCCCAAAGTGATATAAAATTGTACCATTAATAATAAATTTATAAATAATAAATTCAGATTTTCTATTTATAATAAATTTCATTTACAAAACCACTGATATTTGTTCATTTTTTAACGTTGATTTAAGATTTAGTCGCAACAAATTTATATTTTTCTCTTTAAACTGTCGAAACATAACATTTATTTAACTGTAAAATTCACCCCCTCTTTAGCTCACCTGACCCAAAGAGTCATGTGAGCTTTTGTCATCACTTTGCGTCCGTCGTCGTCGTAGTCGTCGTCCGCGTCTGTAAACTTTTCATACTTTCTTCTTCTTCTTTGAAACCACTGAACTGATTTGGACCAAATTTGGCAGAAATGTTCATTGGGAGATCCTCTACTAAATTTGTTATTTTGGTGCAGATCGGAAATCCAACATGGCC
>MJUT01003428.1:611727-635098 GCA_002080005.1 Gigantidas platifrons
GCAAGAAAATATGAATCTTTGTTAGACTTCACGTTCCTAAGGATTTACCCTGCCAATTATTACCAGGTGAGCGATGGCAGGCTCTCCAGAGCATCTAGTTTCTTGTTTAAATCAATGATCAACAATATTCCAGAATCAAACAAATGAACAAATATAACTTAGCATCTTTCCTTTACATTGTCAAGATTCTATATTTATAAACTATTGACCTGAGTAACCTTGCTAAACCATGCCGATTCAGTGTGTTTTAAATCGGTCATCCAATCAGGACGCTCATTATTGTCCAAGATAAAAATACATCGCTAAAATTAGCTGTGAGTATTTCTAAAAATTCAATTCGTAAATTTATATATAGAATAGAAATCGGAGATATTTTGTCATAAAACTTCACGCATGGTTTTGTCTATCATATTTCTTGAAGACAAACATACACTTGTATTGCATTTATCAATATTTTATGAGTACCAACAGTTTTTCAACACTGTATCTGTTCACGTGACTACACATGCTACTCACAATGACCCGTGACCCAGTTTAGCACGTATCAGGAATCTTTTCTCTATATGCAGGGCTCGAAATTAACGCTAGCAAGCAGGCAAATTGCTAGTTGAAATTTCAATTTGCCTTAATTTTGCTAGTGAATAAAGTTAAAACTAGCAGAATTTTGCTAGTTGTAAAAAAGTATGTGTTCAGAATCGTATCTGAACTATGACAAATGTGTAAATTTGTTTTCTCGTAAGATCGGTAAAGATCGCATTGACTTCATAAAAAAGGACGGTATAGTTACGTAATTGTCCAAGAAATACGAATATTTACGTCTCTGTCCGAGAAATACGAACAACCATACTGGTTCCCGATTTTTAAAATAACATCTGGTTGTAATTTTTACAGTTCAAGTTACCAGTTGAAATGTAAAAAAGAAGGAAAGTTTCTGATCGCGACGTTCCAAAAATTACGAAATTCTTTCGCCAAGTTTCAGGTAGATTTATAATTGTGATTATGGTGTTAACAGTGATTAAGAGGAAATAATCATGAAAATCGTTGTGTGACAGCTGTTACACTATCGTATGAATGCAGCCTGTCTGCTTGCAAGAATGGCAAGATTACGATTTTCGTTTTTCCAACTTTGGCCTATAGCTAGCTAGAGTAAATCAATTATCGTGTTTTTAACAGAAGTGATCTCATAATTATTATCGCTCTGTTTCCAGCTTGATTAACTCTAACTCATCTCTTTTATACAATTTCCACATGAAAAAAAGCAACAACAAAAATCCACAAAAAAATAACAGAACGGGCATATTTCCTTTTCTGGCTTTACAATAATTATTCGGTCACATTACATAATTAAAACAAGCCAGTCATTAGTTACTATCTTGGTTATAATTATTTGAGATGAAAAAAGTTCAGTACATGCACAGTGATGCAGCATACCCACAGCTTTTTTTCATTTGAGGGTACATGGAATTTTTTGACGGTACAGTGTGTGGTGCTTTATATTACTGTCCAATAAAACATTGTTTAAAACACTGTGTATGTTTTCATATGATATGGCCATTCCCCAGGAAATATTAATGCTTGTTTGTTTACATCAGGTACATGTTTCTTTTAAGAAATAAATCATGGAAGCCAGAATGTCCAGGAGCGACTTACTTAATGGTCAAGGATGCCTTTCACAAAGACAGTGAATTGCTTAATTTAATAAAACATTTAAAACCTTAGTCTTATTGTTACATACATGTATTTCAATGAAAATAACATACATTTCATGTTAAATTTGGTTGCTAGTCAGGTCAGTCTGTTTGCTAGTAGATTTTTATTTAACTAGCAAAGTTTTGCTTGTGGTGAAAAAAGTTAATTTCTAGCCCTGATATGGTATATAAATACTTTATTGCCATTATACAGTTACTGCATGTGACAAAAATAAACAGAATACAAACAATACAAACTTGGTAATAAAGACAAAATAATTTTCAAATAAACATTTCAAGAGTCCCCTGTCCTCAGTTATGTAGACCCATTTTAAAAAGGAACCAAGCTTATTTACCTGAGTAGGTGTTTTAGGATTGAGGATATAAGACACTTTATCTAAATCTGATAAACACATTGTATTGGATGATTGCACATCTTCATCATGGTCGTGATTATGTATATGCATCTTGGTTTTGTGCATTTAATTTACAATGTAAATTCAATTCACCTTGAGATCATTTTTTGACTATCGGATTGAAATATCATCTTGTAACTTAAGATGAATCTATTTACAATTATCATTTTACACATTTGACCTGAAGTGGTTGAAATAAAATAGGTGAGGGTTATGTACATTGTATATGCAACTTGCATTTGGTTTTGTGCCTTTTTGAATGCAAATCCAATCACCTTGAGGTCACAATTTAATAACTATCAGATTTTATATACAGACTTTAGATGTAGCTATATACAGTCTTGTACTACACATTGGATGTGAAGTGGTTGAAATTAAATTGATTGATTTTTTTGTATGACTAAATGGAAAATGTTTTCCTTACACTCACAAATACTGGATAATTGATATGAAAATGACCTATTGACCTCAAGATTTGAAATGCATTTATCTTTCTATTACCGTAACCACATTAAAACTGAATTTTGACCATTGTCCATGTGTTGTGGAATGTGGAATTCCTTTAGCAAAAGTATTTAAGTAGATTAGACCATGTTGGATGGGTACAATCATTTGGAGATACAACGTGCATTTTTGGAATTATTATACCCCCCACAAACAAAGTTTGGGGGGGTATATAGGTTTCACCCTGTCTGTCTGTCCGTCTGTCCGTCTGTCTGTCCGCATAGAGGGTACATGGTTTGTCTGTGCAACTCCTCCTACAGTTTTTCTGCTAGGAAGTTTTTATTTTGCAGATCATTTGTACATATATCAAAGATGTGCATGTGGTATGGATTTTGATTTTTGTGCATTTTTACCAAAAATATAGATTGTTGAACTTAGTCATTTTTTGGTGAATTTGGCAAAAAGGGTACATGGTTTGTCTGTGCAAATCCTCCTACAGTTTGTAAGTTAGGAAGTTTTTACATTGCAGAACATTTGTACTCATATCAAAGATGTGCATGTTGTAAGGATTTTGATTTTCATGAATTTTACAAAAAAATATAGATTGTTGAATTTTTTTTATTTGTGAATTTGGCTGAAATTGTACATGGTTTGTCCGTGCAACTCCTCTTACAGTTTTTATGCTACGACGTTTTTATTTTTGTTGAATGTGTTAAACATTATAATTTGACAAATAATATATTTTCCATGTAGACTTAGTTTTCAATAATCTTGGACACAGTCAGAGTATTAGTCCCGCTATGCGGACAGTTGTAGTTTATTCTGTTTTCAGTTATGGAAGATAATTTAAAGACACGTTTGTATGCTTGTTTGTGCATAAAATATATTATATGATCAGATGTAGCATGTAAAGTAAATAGTAAATGGCTCTATTTAAAATCAATAGCCATATTTCACTTTCTTGGAATATAATGGAATTGTTGCCAAACTTCACAATGAAAACTACATTTCTGGTTTCCAGTTGAATTGGAAGCAAAGGAAATGGAATTGTTATATAATTATACCCCCGTTCCCTGAAGGGGGAGGGGGGTATACTGTTTTACCTCTGTCTGTCTGTCCGTCCGTCCTTCTGTCCGTCCAAGATATTTTTCGTCACATTTTTCTCAGTAACTGTGGATGGCAGAAATCTGATATTTGGTCACAAGCTTCATATAGGTATGCCATATTGTGGGTAGCGTTTTTGAACCTGTCAGATTCCTACTTCCTGTTTGCCGACTTAGTTGGTTTTTATACACATTGAACATATATGCACATTTTTCGTCACATTTTTCTCAGCAACTATTGATGGCAGAAATCTGATATTTGTCACAAGCTTCATATAGGTATGCCATATTGTGGGTAGCGTTTTTGGACCTGTCAGATTCCTACTTCCTGTTTGCCGACTTAGTTGGTTTTTATACACATTGAACATATATGCACATTTTTCGTCACATTTTTCTCAGCAACTATTGATGGCAGAAATCTTATATTTGGTCACAAGCCTCATATAGGTACCCCATATCCTGGGAAGCGTTTTTGACCTGTCAGATTCCTACTTCCTGTTTGCCGAAGAGCTGGGGTATCATAAGTGAGCATTAGCTCACAGTTCATCTTGTTTCTTTACGATTACATAATTTATTTATATGATGCTAGTATATTGTTAAGACATTGTCCACAATAAAACAACATTTTTCCTCCCAGCATGGATACATTTCATTGCCATGGCAAGGAAGAACATTAAACCAAAACATATTCTTCTCATAGCTCTCAACTGGCAGGTACCCAGTTTCACGAAAAACAAACATACATGTAGTAAAAGTAGAATTATATTTTCTAGAATAATACAAATATGGCTTGGTCTATTTTTATTTATTTGAAAAAAAATAAAATGTTGTCATAGAAGTGTGGCTTACACGAGTAGTTATTCAAAATGTCTCAAGGCAAGAAGAAATGTGATAAAGAAGTAAAATTTCAGATATTTTCAACAATGACCTAGTTCTTAAAGAGAATTTTCATATTAATATACCAGTACTTAAATATTCCATTTAGTCCAAAAAGTTCACTTGTTAAAGACTGAAGATGTACCAGATGTTAAAGCACATAGAAATTTAGATGTAAATTGATATAGTTTTGTTGGCTATTCTGCTCTTATAAATTGGACAGGGGGTAGGGATATCTATATCTTATAGACACTACTTTATACAGGTGATAGACCCATATCCTATATATATATGAACAATACATTGTACTGAGAGTAGGGAAATCCATATCCTATGGACACTGTGGTCACAACTTTTTACAGTTGGTAGGGATTTAGAAATGATATGGACACTTCTATGATATTTTTAACCTGTATTATTTTTTTTTGCAGGAAAGAACTTGATAACAGAGGTACATTTGGGTATGTATGTTTGAATTATAACTTTTTAATGCCATTTTCAACAATACTTTGACCGACTTGGTGGCGTTTTGGTTAGCGTTCTCACCTCAAGTGAGATAGATCATGAGTTAAAGTCTGAATGGAATCAAACCAGAGACTATTAAAATAGTATTTTCTGCTTTTCCGCTAAGCGTACCGAAATAAGGACTAAGAGAAAAGACTGTTTGACTTGGAATCAGGATAACGTGTTTGAGGGTAGTGGCATGTATACTTACAGACTGTTGTGAGCAAGCACTATTAAAAAATCCAACTGTGTTGGTGTAGTACAAAGCAGACATCATCATCATTTCATTGAACAGTAACTTGTGCTTTCCATGATTTGGCTGAAAAAATGTTTATGTGGTGTTCACAAAAATCACTCACTCGCTGACAATATATGTGTAAATATGTGTATATATTGTGTTTATGCTTCAATATCATTTATGCAAAAAATTGGTAAATTAAAGTTAATTAATACACAAAAAGGAAAAACTTCAAGTACATCTTTATGTAGGCAGAAAGTGCACTGTTTGCAGACTCAGTATAAGCATTATTAGAGGCTTTTTAATTTATTCTTTTGATATACGTTTGTATCATGAAATAAAATCTATTGGCAAAAAGTAATGAAAATGTTAAAATTGTGATGATTAAATTGATTTAAATTTGTTTTGGTTAAAATGTTTAAAAATATTAGCAAAAGATAATAGACATTTAAACACCTGTTGGTGTAATAGATAGCTTGCTTGTCTCAAGTGCACTAGATCTTGGGTTCTATCTAACCTAGTGGAGTCATTGCTTGCCTCAAGTGTACTAGATCTTGGGTTCTAACCTAGTGGAGTCATTGCTTGCCTCAAGTGTACTAGATCTTGGGTTCTAACCTAGTGGAGTCATTGCTTGCCTCAAGTGTACTAGATCTTGGGTTCTAACCTAGTGGAGTCATTGCTTGCCTCAAGTGCACTAGATCTTGGGTTCTAACCTAGTGGAGTCAAACCAAAGACTACTATTGATATGTGTTGCTTCTCCACTAAGCATGCAGCATTAAGGAGTAAAGAGCAAAGACTGGTTGACTTGAACTCATGATAATGCATTTGAGTGGAGTGACATGTCTACCCATGATTTAGCTGAAATATTGCTTAATTGGCAATAAACAGCAATCACTCACTAAGATTTTGACGAGAGGAATAAATATAATACCAAGGTGGTGTTTTTTATTATTATAGGGATAACAACATGGATTACATACAGGAAGACCCCTACAACAGTAATGGGGGACAACTCTACAACGACTCTTACAACCAGGGGTATAATCAACATTACATAGATCAACGATCACCACATGCATCCCATACATCATTACAGAGTACAGGAAGTAACAGAAACAGAATGGTAAACCAGGTTTTATATACATTGTATTGTCCAATCTTATTAAAAGCTGCTGGTTTTATACACTTTTGATCTTTTTAAGCTCCACATATGATAGTATGATGACATGTAGTTTTTCAGTTTGTCCATTTCGTCCGTCCCTCTGCCTGTCCCGCTTCACTTTGTGAATGCAACGTCCCTGAGGTTGTTGGACTGATATGTTTCATATTTTTCAGGATAATTAGTCAAGATGTGTAGTAGATCATATTTCCCCACCAGTTTGGAGTTATAGGACTTTCACATTTTATTACATTTTCAATATAGTTATGTTAAAGTCCCATAACTCCTACAAAAATATGTGGTGAACGCATATATAGTGGGGCATGATGTCCCTGTAAATTTGTGTTTTATTACCGCATCACAAACGTTAAGCTCAGTGATTTATTGATTGTTTAATAAGTTTTTATATATGTAAGTTTATCTGGTTATGACCTCTAATCGGGTTATGTAAGATATTACGGGGAGCGTAGTATATTTTACAACTGATTTTAATAAGATTATATTTTTCGTCCAGAATATTATATAAAATCTTATTATATTGGTTTTTTAATTAAGTATGTAAGTGTCAGTTACATAAGTTTATGGTCATACTGAGCCCTTGTTTGGGTAACCAAAGATTAACACAGACTACAAAGTCGAACTAGTTAAGAACCAGAAACAGAAATGCGATTGTAATATCACATGAAGCAGCAGCATGATATGAAGATTCAATTTGTACCAATAAATGACACAGGGTCTATTAGGTTCAAGCCCTAGGACATCAACATATAAAATGGGCTCTGATATGTGATAGTTTCAGTAATAAATTTAATTAACCTGGTTAGTGAATGATACAGGCTCATGTGAGTCTCTTGTTGATCAGTTTCTCATTCTTGTGACCAGGAATCACAGAGAAATACTTTCTAGAAGGCCTCTGTTTCTTTTTTAACAACAGTTTTCTGCAATAATTATGAATAACTTTTTAAATGTTCAATATTCTTGCTCTTTATCCAACGTTTCGCTAATGGACATCAGAATGTAGATTTATCATTGATGAAGGCCCGATGGCCGAAACATTGGATAAAAAAACCAGAATATTGAACATCTAAGATATTATTTTCCTTGTTTGGAAAAAAGAATTGAACTAATACAATCTTTTTAATTTGACAGGCTCAACAACAAAGTCCATCCATACAGAGAGATAATCCTAATGACAATTACACATCATATGCATCGTTGGCAAGGCAACAGGAATATGAGAACAGATCTCCGGGAACACCTACAAGGTTTAACAGCTATCCTTATAATGATAACTCACCTCGCTACAGTTTGGCATCTAATGATAGCTCGCATAGACAACAATACCATTATGATGCTAGGTAGATCGTTAATATAACCTGCCATGTGCTTTTAATAGTTTTTTAAAAATAATTTTTGTTTGTGTTATTGGCTTGAATAAAGAGAGGGGATGTAGTCATCATGTGTGGTTTGTCTTCAGTAATAATCATTGACAATGTACCCTCATTATAATGTAATTATTAATAGATCTAAGGTTCTCCTTCTTCATGCATGGGTGAACTTATGTGAATTTGCCTATCCTGTTTAGGCCCTTTGGTTTTATTGCTCTCAAAATTTATAAATTATTTGGCTTTCTAACCTTTCGATTTTGAGTGTATCCGATGATGGTTATCCCAGAAATTCATCTAAATACACATCTAATGCTCACTAAATTTGATATCTACGTTTTTATTTTTATGCCAGCCCTTTTTAATCCACCACCTCTCATTCTCTCTAATTGCCATCAAATTTCAAAGTCCAAAGTCCAAATTTCAAAAAATCATGTAGTTTTTATGTAAATTTCTCCCTTTATACATTGCCAAAATATAGCTTGGTCCAAAAGATAACTATTGTGTGGGTATACCGTAAATTAACCACTAAAGGTATCTTTACTTTTGTATGCAACGAATCAAATTTTTTTTTTTCCTTTTCAGCTTTTAAGAGTTATTTACCATTGTTGGAAATCGGGGGATACCTAATTTTAATGCCTTTAGATAGTTTTTACTTTGTAACTTCAATTTTTGTTAAAAATGGATTGACCACAATGAATAATCAAGTTTCATTTTGGCTGTAGTGTCTTTTAGAGTTATGTCCCTTAGTTATTAAGTGAATTTTTTGGTGTTTTTTGTGCTAGTATATGTTTTTTACACTTGATCAGCTGAAAGCTTTTATGTGTTCTGCCAGGCATAGATTTTAGTTTAATATTAGCTAGAAACTCTTTATACTTGTGTTTTATTGTTATCAACTTACAATTTCATCGTCATACCAATAAAATATCACAATTTTGGAGCTTTTGTTTATGATTCATCTGAAAAACTAATGTAAAGCGCAATCTCATTGGTTATTGAACAATGGAAGAATTAATTTAATTGAATAGCAAAAGCCCGGTTTCCCTCCATCTATTTTTATGCCTTTCGAGGGTGATATCTCTTTCTCGGCACCTCGCAGGAAGGAATTTAGCTGAGAGGGTGATATCGCAAGTACTCAAAACCTCTTAATCAGTTTTAAGCCAATCATATGCAAGCTAAATTACAGTCATGTACTAACAGACCATAACAACTGTAATTATAAGTGGCATGTTTCTAGAATAACCTTTATCAGATAAGGTCAAATTTAAGAGATTTTGTGTACTTTCTTGTTTGGTGATATGTTGCTCCCACAGCGCTTGCCAAAATTCAGTGAAAAAAGGTTAATAAAAATTATGCTTCTTTAGTAGAATTGCAAGCACTACTATGTATTAATATTTCTTGGTACTGTCTAACTCAATATTAGACCTTTCAAAATTATGCTTTCTAGTTTGGGGAAATATTGTTCCCACAGCTCTTGCTAAAATTAGATAAAAATGGTTCATTAAAATTGTATTTCCTCAGTAGAATTACTTGCACTGTTTAGAATATTTAAACTTCTCAAGTGAATACTATCTAGGTCAGGGAATATGTTGTTTCCAAAGCTCTTGACAAAATTCAAAAATGGTTCAATAAAAAAAAGTTTTATTTTTAGATGAATTACAAATTTTTAAAGTTTCATTTTTAGATTGATTAGAAATTTTTATTCACTTGTGTGGATTGTTAATATATTTTTAACCTAAATATATTTTACCATATAAAATGATGAGAATATGATATATACCAGTATTTAACAAATATGCCATTAAATTCTTATTGTAGAGAATATATGATATATACCAGTATTTAACAATTATGTCATTAAATTCTTATTGTAGAGAATTTATATATGAGGAGAATATGATACATATTTAACCATTATGCCATTAAATGCTTATTGTAGAGAATCTGGACAGCCAACAGAACAAGAATCCTATGGTGGACCACATGGTGGTCGCTATGGGGATGTATCCGCCTTCAGTGAACACCCTCCAAACAATGCAAATTATGACCCACATAATGAGTCACAAGTAAGTGACTCGTTTTATAGAAACTCACCATTAGGAGAGAGATACAATATCCAAAAAGGAGTTCCTGATGGTTACGGAGCACCTCCTGATAACCGCTACATTGACCAACCATATGGCAGTGATCAACCGGGTTACGATGGATACAGGGACGATAATCGTTATGGTCGACCCCAAGATGACCATTATTTGCCCCCAGATGAACGGTTAGCTAACCTTTCACTCGAGGATTCTAGAAATCTACATGATGGACCAGGACCAGAAGGTTATAGAGGTCATGAACCCTTAAATGATAGTTATGGTGATCATCAACCACAGGAACAAACGTTTGGTGACTATGATGATAGTCCTTATAGACCAGAGGTCAAACACCATGGTCTCCCAAAAGTTCACCAAGACCCTTTTGCTGATGATCCCTTCCAAAGTAAGGAGAATTTGGCCCATAGAGACCAGTATAATGGTCCTCATGGTGATGATAGATATAGAGATGATAGAGGTGATCCTCAACATTACAATGGTCCCCCTCATGATGATGATAGATATAGGGATGATAGGGAGGATCCCCAACATTACAATGGTCCCCCTCATGGTGATGATGAATATAGGGGGGATCCTCGACAGTACAATGGTCCCCCTCATGATGATGATAGATATAGGGATGATCCCCAACAATACAATGGTCCCCATGGTGATGACAGATACAGAGACGATAGGGGAGACCCCAATCAAGTTGATGATTCATACTTGGTCAGAGATCCTGAAGCTGAAGACCCATACAAAAGAGGCCCACCTATGGAAGAGGACTCTTACTTGGGAAGAGACCCTATAACTGATGCTCCTTACATGGACAGAGGTCCTCAACAGGATGAAGACTCGTTTTTAGGAAGAAATGCCCCAGGGGATGATCGCTATAGAGATGAAGATCCATATAGTGGGAGACCACAGCAGCAAGACAACCCTTATGGGAGTCGTCATTTACAAGATGAAGATCCTTATTCTGGCAGACCTGTAGAGAGACCTCCTTCTCAAGCAAGTGATAGATATGGTAAGTTTTATCAGCTGTCCTAAATGCTATTATTATTATCTGGAAGGTCTTTTTTCATGTGTAATATATTCATTTATATTTTAGCAGGATCATAATCTAGGGCCCGGGTGGCTCAATGAGTTAGGTAGTTGGATTACCTAACAACTCATATAAGCCTATCACCATTACGGCGTGGGTTCGTGCCCAGCTTTGTAAATTACAAAAAAAGGTGCACTCGACTTGCAGCCGCAAGTGATAAAGTTTATCAGTTACTTGCCATGGTTGGTGGTTCTCTCCGGGTACCAACTCTGCGGGCTTCCTCCACCACTAAAACTGGTCGCCACGATATAGTTGAAATATTGCTGAAAGTGGTGTTAAAACACCATAAATCAAATCAAAATCAAATCAGGATTTAATCTAGCCGATGAAGTGGCCATTTAAGTCACCAAAGATTTTGTTCACATTTTTTTTGCCTAGATGTTAATTTACGTTCACATTTTGATTTTTTTCTCATGTACTAACCGTCTAGTTTAAATCCAACTTGATTGAAATAGTCCTTCGGTGGTCCCCTTTGCTTAATCTAGTAAACATTTCTTCAAATAGCAATAAACTTATACATAATGTTCTGGAATTAACTGAAATTTAGGTCTGCTGCATCTATAGCAAAGTGAAAAATATATTGAAAATACTGAAAGATCTAGTTGCCAGATAGAATGTCTAGTTCAGCAATCCCTGATGAAGTCTTGTAAATGAACTTTGAGACTTTTTTGGTATTAGATTTCCACCAAATTTCTGTATTGTAACAAGAAGAAAGTATGTTTCATAACAGGAAAGGCAGCATTCTGTTATTTTTCCATTGTAGTTATCTGCCCCCCTTTTTTTTAATAAAATTAAAACATTATAAATCTTTGTTCTTGTAAATGGGAAACAAATTAGATGAGAATTTAAACCTATTCAGGAATGATATATATAAATTTTGTTGAGGTTATCTCCCCTTTGATACTGATAGAGCTCAAATTTAAAGTTGTATGGCAGCCTATGGCCATGTAGTCACAGGTCTTGTAGCAAAACTATGATATGCTTCTATTCCAGGAAACTAGTCATTTATTCAGGTAAATGAGACATGTTTTTCCGTTAAAACCCTCGTTAATTTATATTTTTGTTTGTAGGTGGTAATATGTATACTGATGGTCCTCCACCACAATATTTAGACAGATACAACGATGATGGTCCTGTCAATCAAGAGCCCATGTTTGATGACAGAACCAACGTGGGGATGAATATGGCCCCGCCACCAATGGATGGTTATTCAGACGGAAGAAGAACACCGTCAGACTCTGGTAAGTTTTGTTTTAACTAGCAGCATCAGATCAGCCTGATAGCAATGAATATACAGTGAAACCTGTCTAAACCGAACCTCTTGGGACCAGCTTTTGTGTTAGGAATATACAGGCTATATATTAACAAAGATTTCTTACATTAGGACACTATCTAAAGGTCGGTTTATACAGGGTTAGGTTTAGATGGGTTTATAGAGGATTTCAATTTATTCAGGGTTAGGTTTAGACAGGTTTATACAGGGTTTCAGTTTATACAGGGTTAGGTTTAGATGGGTTTCACTGTACAATAAAGATATGAAACTTTTTCCTTTCAGAATTTAAACTTTAGTGCAAATGATAATTATAACATTTGATGAATGTTGAAAGGCTTTTATAGGAGATGGGAGGACATATAGTGATGCAATAATTTTCCTATTGACAAAGTCTCAATGTATCATAATTAAAAATGGATGTTTGTGGGATCTTTTTAGATTAATGACCCAATCCGTAAACTCCTTGTTCAATATGTATTTAAAGCATTTGTAAGTGCTTTACTGATTGGTCATTGGAAATGTGACCACTGTAGGTGACCCTATATATCAAGGATGTTGTTTTTCAGCTCATCTGAGTGAGCTATTATTATCACTTGTTGTCTGACAGACTGTCGTCCGTCGGTTGCTTCTTTTGACATAAGCCTGGTCCTTATCTGAGGAAGATACAAGTTTGTGTAGTTATTTTCTTCGTGCAAATTCAATATGTTCATATCTGTTGTAAGAGTTTGTGAAAATTCATTGGGTTGTTTGTTTACACTGCGTAGAAGTCTGAATGGTATTTTATATTACCTCCAGGTTAAAACACAGAGATTGATTTGTTTACCTGTGTTGATAGGTGTAAACATGTATACATGTACTGTAGTTGAAACTAGTGTGTCTAAGTCAAATGTACTTGTGTTTTACTGGGAAATAATTCAGTATTTAAGTAATCCAGTATAAATTACAACAAACAGACAAAATTTTGATTTTTTTACTTAACAGAGTTTGAGATAACAATGTTTAACCTTATATAATTAATTATATCTGGATGCAGAAATTAATACTTTAAATGATTAAGCATTGAATCCAGTATGAATATTTAATGGACAATTTTGTTTTGGGTCAGAAAATTAATTCCAACATTTAGTTACTGACTTTATTATGTTCCATGACCTTTGAGTATTAGTAAGAAACCTCTTTTGCTACTGAAACATAAAAAAACAAAAAACATGTGTTTCCATGAGCCCTACAGACTTATTGTCAGTACTTACCCTAAAGTTTTGAATGCCATTTTTGGATAAACATTGTTTGTAAAAGAACGTTGCCAAAAACACAGGATTTTTTTCTTGGCCTTAAGATGTGAATGAGTCATTACATTTATTGTGGTTACAGGTAAAAAGTATGTTTGTTTTCAAAAAGAGGAATTTGATGCTACATATAAAAATTATCATGCAAGAAACAAACCACACACACGTATCAGGGTTTCTATATATGATCACTTTTGACCATGAATACCTGACTATCTTTATCATATTTCTCCTGTGTTAGTACACAACATATTTGATTGGATATCCCTCAATAGAAAAGGAGTCAATCAAACATGTTAATATTTGTGTACAGTCTGTTCTGGAGTTATTGCCCTTGATTTGCTAACGAATACAGATTTCTCAGGATTTGATCAAAATTTCATGTGATCAAATCAAGATTTAGTTACATAATACACATAGCAAAATTTTATTAACTTATTTATTTTTGAACAGAGTGGAATAGTATTCAACTTTCACTGATAAATTACTAACGTTGTGAGTTCAAATCCCACTCATGGCAAGGTGTATTCGATAAAACATTATGTGATAAAGTTTGTCAGTGACTTGCGGGAAGGTCAGTGGTTTTCTCCAGGTACCAGATATATAAAAAAAAGGTAACTGAAATACACCATAATCCCTGATAAATTCCCCCCCCCCATCTCTTTTGCTATCATTATGACCAGTGGGCTTGGGTATTAGATACCATTCTCAAATTTCCCAAAGAAGTTTAAATTATAAAAAAAAAATGTTTCCTTTTTCATAGATATGAAAATAGTTTACTGTAATACAAAAAAACTTGATGAAAATAGTAAGCAAAAATTCTTTTGGAATTCCTCATAAAATTTGTGGGTAAGACGAGTCTGATTGGTCAGTTGGATTACAAAAAACCAAAACCATTTTAAAGATGGCCTGAAGCTACCAAATTCAGTCACCCTCAATAGTAGTAATGTAATTACATTTGTACTTAACACTTTACCTTTTTGTTTTGAAAATGTACCTATATCTATATACATGGTAAAACAGAGTAAATTCTAATATTTTGCAGGAAGCATGCATTGTTTGTGCAAAAAACCAAGGTATAATTACAAAGATGATATTTAAAAAAAAAAATCTGTTTGATGTTAAAAAGAAAAAAAAAGAAAAAATCTTTTGATAATTATTATGTGATCAAGTAATTATTGTTAGATTATTGTACAAGTTCAAAGTAACAATTGGATTGCGACGAAAGATGTAATATTTTATAATGGCTACAATAAGCTTACTCCTTTCTAAATCTACAAATGAGGTCTGTAGCATGCATGGCTTGTGGTGCTCTCCAAGTACATTGCCCACTATGATACACGGTTAGGCAGTACATATTATAACCTGACAACCCCCATGGAAAGGGCTTCCCCTATCTTCCACCCTGGGACACACTGAGCAGCTCTGTGGGTTTGAACCCTGGAAACCTTCACCCATACCAGGGACAGAAATTAACAGGGACCCAGTCTCCCATGGCCCCTAGATTTTGGTCTGGGCTACTAAACTTTTACCTATAATTTAGTTAAATATATAGACATTGTTTTTATCAAAAATCTTGTCTGGGCTACCAGTTTGAACTTCCCAATTTCTATCACTGCATACCCAGTCTAGCAATATTGATATTAGTAATTATAGACAAGGATGATGTTTTATTTCTCCTGCAGTAATTAGTCACTTGTGTAACATGGATAACAAGTATGTTCACCTTATGTTCTAGACTATATCATGTTAAAATATGTTAACCTCGTGACCTCCACACTACCTACAGTTTAAATATTAAAACTTTCAGTTTGTTTACCATATCACACGAAGTTGCACACATCAAAATATTTTGCTGATTAAATTTTTTGCGATTAATTTTGAGATTTTGATTGATCGGTTCTCGTCAGTCAGTTTTAATCCAATGACTTTGTTATTATTTTGGCATTCTTGATTGACATCACGTGTAGATGCTCATATCAAAACATTTTTGTGATTGACTTGTTACTCTTTCACAACTTGCCTCTTTAGACAAGGTACTTTTTTTGAGTAGCTTCATAAATATCGCAAAACCGTACATACATGTACAACATGTACCATAATGGAATATGAAAAAAAAAACCTGGCTATGACCACTAATTTGAGAACAAAGAGGAACTGTTGGCCAGTTATCGATTACAGACTCAGTGGAACCTCTGTTATAAATAAAGAGAACTGCATGGGGATAACATTGCACTTGTACAATATCTCATTGTTATTATACTGTTGACAATGGAATTGAGGGGAAAATACTGGTTTCAAAGTATTGTCTGTTTGTAAACACTGGTCTGGTACAGAACTCTTCTTAAAGTCCATCTTACAATCATAATATTTTCTTTGTAGATGTATATGTATTAGAACATGTAACAGTGTCATGTATAAAAATTAGGTCATGGGCACTGTGACCTTAACCTTAAATGTTATGGTCAAGTAGGCAATATAATCCCCCCCTGTGTAGAACTTCAATGTCTTTGATCCATAAGTAGAGTATCATATTCTGTATGTATGTGCATTAGGACATGAGAGAGTGTTTTGTATAAAGTAAGGTCACTGTGATCTACCATGGCCTTATATATATGTCAAGGTCAAATATTTTTAATTAGTTTATCGTCCTCTGATGGCTCCAGACTGATGTCCTTAAATTGAACAAATTTATGGTTTCCATGCTCTATCTAGAGTTTTAATGGCTATATGTTTTGGACCACAATACACAGGTCATGTTTAGATTTGGTTAATATTCCTTTAATGTTTCCCAGTAATGGCTCTATTTACTTAAACTAGAAGCTAGTACTTCTGTGTGCTATATATTGACCCAGTGTTCCATTTTTATTTATTTATTTATATGATTCAATATCATCACTATGACCTTGAACACAAGGATTATTAAATTTTTATCTTTAAGTAGTTTGCATGTTAAGATGAATGGGATATAATTTTGAGAGTTTTGCTGACAGTACCTCTAATTTTTAATTTTCATAGAGTGAAAAGAAACTTGTGGTTTTGAAATTTCCCCCTGGAGTTTTAAATGTAAAGGAAGGGCACTGATAGAATATGCTTGTCTTTCAATATAAAAATAGGCACTCACTATTGAAATATGACTGTTAATTAATATAAAAATAGCCAATTGCTATTGAAATATGATTGTTTTTTTAATATAAATATAGGCAATGACTATTGAAATATGATTGTTTTTTAATATAAAAATAGGCAATGACTATTGAAATATGATTGTTTTTTAATATAAAAATAGCCAATGACTATTGAAATATGACTGTTAATTAATATAAAAATAGCCAATGACTATTGAAATATGACTGTTAATTAATATAAAGATAGCCAATGACTATTGAAATATGACTGTAAATTAATATAAAAATAGGCAGTTGCTATTGAAATATGATTGTTTATATTAAGTAATATAAAATTAGGCACTCACTATTTAAAGATGATTTTTTATTAATTAAAAATGGACACTCACTGTTGGGCACTTGTAGACTGTCAATATAAAGATAGGCACTCACTATTGTAATGTAATTGTCTATAAAAGTACATGAAGTACAAGGCTAATTTCATATATTTCACAGAAATTTTGACCTAGTTGGCTGGTAAACACTCAGAAATCATAAAAGGGCAATTTATGAAGCATGGCTAAACTGTTGAATGACAGATGTTGTCAAGAAAACGACCTCCTGGCTTATATAGTGATTTCTTTCATTGATTTGTGGTTATTTATTTACTAGTGGTGGTGTGTGTACTATATTATTTGTTTATGATTCTTGTAAGAATTCCTTATCAAGGGTAAAAGGAAACAAACAGTGGTTTCTTAAAATGTAAACAAACAAATAAATAGAACACCATATTTAAAGTAGGATAAAATCCTGATAAAAACGTGAAAATTAATGAAAAATTATTCACAGCCCATTTAATCATAGCTTGGCCTGAGGCCAGACAGATGACACTGTATGGTCAGAAGTATCATGCATATATTAGATTGTGTATATACGGTTCACAGATAACTTGTAAGATTTATAAGACAGTGCTGGATTTTAAAAATCTTCTGTATTGTTCTTGTGCATATTAGTATGGAATATTTAGAGAGATAATTGTAGGATATTATTATCTGTGGTATTATTATAGTAATGGATGATATGGGTTATCCATATGTGTATGGTAGGTAAAATTTGTCAACATTCTTTACTTGTTAGTTGTAATGGTGTATATACATGTAACATGTCTTATTTTTCACTTTCTCTCCCTATTTATTAAATAGATTTTTGTTTTGGTTTTGGGACAGACTATTTTTTTTTCTGACAAATTTAATTTTTAATTTTTTTTTTCTCAAATTTTTTGAAGAAAGTTTAAATGCATTAAAAAAAAAAGAAGTTTTGTTAACAAATATGTAGTGTCTCTCAAATAAGGCCACTCCCACTAAAGGCCACCCCTCTTATTAGACCAGATTTCATAAGCACAGAGATAGTACAATTCTACTAAATTGTCCACCTCAAGAGAGGTCGTCCCTCTTTCTTGTAAGTTTTCATTGTAGAAAGGGTGACCATGTAAGTGAGGGACTATGACAATACCTACCAGCTTATTGATATAAAATAAAATATCACAAGGTCAGATTTTGTAATCAATTTTAACTAATTAATGTGATTAGGATTAGATCATGTTAATTTTTCATGAAATATAGCTTATAGGGATATTAAAGCTCGTTTTAACATATATTTTTTCAAATCGTGACAAAGGTTGTTTCTTTTCAATTTAATTGTAAAAACAATCCAAAAATACTTTGCATGCCCATATAATCCCTAATATCATTAAAATATCACTTAAAAGGGTCGAAGTGAATTTTTGTCCAGGAAGCAAAAATTCAATTCAAGGCAAAGACCGTAAGATATGACAGAATTATCAACGAATTATGTCACTTTTACAAAGTTTCATTGATAAAAACCGGCTTAATGTTTCATAAATATCATTTATTGAACCAATTGCAAGTTTTCATGAGATACAAAAAAATTACCAAAATGAGCTGTAATATCCCTTAAGACATTTCACATGTAGATTGAAAATATTTGGGACATTGTTATTTTTTGCACTTGAATGATTCCCATGTGTCCGTCCTGGTCATTCAGTTGCAAGCTTTGCACATTTCAATTTTTTTTTATCCCACTGTATCAAACAGGATTGTAGTTTTTGTGGTCTCCTTTCAAAATAAAGATTTCTTCAATTGCCATATAAATATATAACTTTTACATTTTAAGATGAAATTAGCTGAAATTATATAAAAAAAAAATCGTCTATGTGAATTCAAAGTTTATCAGTGAAATTTTGCAAGTTTTTGGAGTGAGTGATTTATGTTTTATGCCAACTTTAGCAGTATTTCAGTATGGCATGAACAAATGTTATATTAACTTAGACACCTACAAGACCCCTTAGAAATAAAATAAACAGGTTATATGTACAAATAATAGAAACGTTAAGTTACATTGAAGTCTGATTTCGACCCAAGAAAAAAATCATTTAAAGATCTCGGACATAAATTTTGTAGGCATTGTTTTATGTAGGGACTTGTGACATACGTTGTTCAGTGAGTGAGGGGTCTAATTTTACTCAAGCAATAAAGCTGTATACAACATCATGTTATTTTAACAACTTGATTAATGCAGTAATAGAATTTGCCATGTATCTCAACCACTGGTAATCAATTTTAACTGAAAACAGAAGTTTTATTTCCATTCCTGACCTTTTAATAGAATAATCATGTTCGCCTTCAGTGTGGGTGTGTTTGTGTCAAACCAGAGACTATAATTGGTATTGCTGCAGTCTCAGTAAAGAACTAGTATTAAGGAGTAAGAACAAAGACTGGTTGTCATGGAGTCGGAATAATGTGTATGAGTGGAGCATCATGTCTGTCTAGATCGGTGAATTGTACCATGTTGTTTCAGCAAGTTATAAAAATCTAATTTGGTGTGTTGACATCCTTGTTATTACATCAAAAAGTAATGTTGCCTCGCCATAATATAGTAAAAAAATGTCTAAGCCAAACCTCCTCATCGGGACCAGCTTTTGTGTTTAGAATATACAGATGTATCGTTTAAATTAACAACGATTTCCTACGTTGGGACTCGATTTAAAGTTCGGTTTATACAGGATACAGATTTATTCAGGGTTCAGCTTTAATAAGTTTCACTGTAGAGTTGAAAAATTGCTCAACAAAAAACCATACTAACTTTAATCAAATTGTAATTGTCTCAGGATATTGGCCTTGACAAAAACCAGACATCTGCAAACAATCTGATGCTAATTAGAGTAAAAAAAGACAAAGTGTTTATCTCTGTTCAATGTTAGGTAATCAAAAGAAATGTAAATAAATTACATATTGGAGGCTAGGTAAAATTATATGAATTTTCATCATAAGAATAGTAATTTACTTTATATTTTGCCTTTTCAGGCTTTTCTGTGAAAAATGAGAATGAACGATCTAATTTTTTTTTTGCGTTAGTATTTTTCATAAGCATCAAACTTACAACACCTGGTGTTTTATTATTTTTATATTTAAATAGGATCGTAAACATGTCAAAATTAGTATGTCTGCCACTTGATCAACAATTAAATATTTACATGCTTATTAGAAATATATTTTAAACAGTAATGGGGGGGGCAGTGTGTAAAATTTGCGGTAGACCAGTCGGTAGACCAGTCGACTTTAGAGTTGGTTAGTCTTTGATGACATGTTTTTAGGTAGATCAAACGACTATACAAAGTTTTACATCCTGTGAGTCAATTTATACCGATGTCTACACTAGTCAGAGTTGGTCTATGTTGTTTCAGATTTTCACAGACCTAATGTCTATATATGCTGAAGGGATATTTAGTTTCTCACATTGTGGGTGTGTACAAAATCATCACCAACTGTATCAACCCTTTGTTAAATCTGACAATCCAGTTTCTCATATCTTCTGGTGATCTAGTGGGCATTCAGACAGGAGTGCACCTGATGCTTCCCTTTCCAAAAAGATTGGCTGTCAATCAATTGTTATTAAATCAGATAATACTACCAGGGGCAGATCCAGGATATAAAGTTAGGGAGGAGCGCACTTAAAATAATGGTGCAGAGTGGAGCGAGGCACGTAAATTTTTGGGGTATTTCGTGTGAAAAATCACGATTTTACACAAAAAAATCATATTTTTTCCAATTTTAAGGGGGGCGTGCACCGGGTGCACCCTCCCCTGGATCCGCCCTTGACTACTTTCTTTTTTAACCATTTACATCATCGTATAAATAATTCTCAGGAGCTTGTTGATGCTTGCCACTTCCTCACAAGTCCCTGCCCCCTCTAACATAAAATCCTGTATCTACACCTGTATCCTGAAACATATAAATATATATATAATAATAATAATAATAATATTTTTATTAACAAATCAAGAACCCTCCAGGGGCAACAAGTTAAACTACAAATACACCTATAAAGGGGAAAGAGTTGTTTGATTGATAGATAGACACAACAATACAATAGTAAAGCAATATGTATGAATGATATCTAAATCCAGAAAAAGGTGATTAAAATGCTCTGGTCTATTTTACTATTTTATTTTAAACCTATATGGCCATCTGTCTATTGTTTAATATGACATTATTTAATTTGGAATATTGTATGGTTGGACAAATGCTAGAATTAGTGTGGAGTTCAGGATATTTATTGTTAAGTAATTTGATTTGTTGGTCATCTTGAATTCTTTATCTAAAGATAAAATGAAATTATAGAATGATCCTTTGGAATCTTACTGTACATTAACAATGTACAGGCAGTCCTAAGTGTTAGAATAATATTAAAAGAGCCTTTGTGGTTGTGGTCATAGGGTATCTGGATTTACATACATAATCAGACCCTACTCATCATTAATATTTGTTATACAGTCAAACCTGTCTTATGTGACCTTTCAAGGGAACATTGAAATAGGGTTACAGAAGACAGGTGGTCTCTAAATACAGTTTTGATTAATATGAATTGTACTGTGAATGGAAATTAAAATTAAGGTAACATAAAACAAGGTATTGCTTAATAGAGGTGGCCTAAAGTTTGACTCGCATCCTTAGATAGGTGTACTGGATACAGTCTTACGAGGGTCTTAATGAAAGGTCAGTGTTTTTCTCCAGAATATATCAGTTTCCTCCAGCATTAAAACTGACCATCAAGACATACTAGTAACTGAAATATTATAAACAAGATAAATGAGATAATTCTAAATCCTATAATAGAAATCCATTGAATTCTTTGTTTGTTTCCATTTGTAAATATGAAATGTAATTTATTGTATCCCTATCTTTTCTTCACCATTGTAATTGGCTACTGTTTGTGAGAATAAAGACTCTTGAATCTTGAATCTTATCATTGAAAGAATTTTGAATTAAGGGAATTGCTGAGCAGCAACAGTTTTATTGACCAATATTTAACACAATATAGCAATTTTTCCTGAGTAAATGAGCACAGCCTTATGTGAAAGATGAGCTAGGTTGACCGTTGTTTATCACAATAAAGTAATTTTTCTTCGATATATTAGCCTAACCTTATAATTATGTGAAAGATGAACTAGGTTGACCGTTGTCACAATAGAGAACATTTTCCTGTGTACAATTTGTATATTAGCCTGACCTTCTGTGAAAGATTAGCAAGCTAAGGATTCCTATATAATACTCCCATATCTGGTGTCATTTATTTTATACAATAGATTATGTGAATATAATCTTGATAATTAAATTAATGTCTGTGTCATTTTAACCAACGTATCACTTGCATTGTAAATATTCAGTTTTGGTGTTTTCTCTCTCGTTTTTTTCTTGTATTATACATACTTGTGCAGAGATATGCAAAAAATGTTTTTCACTGATTTTTTCCCTATGAAATTACAATTTTTCGAAAGATTATTCCATAGCTAATTCTTGTTCAAATTTTATAATTTGTTTTATCAACATAAACAAAAGCAGACATAAATCAGGGATACTTGCATCTTGTCTATGTGAGTCCTGGATTTATCATTTGTGTTTGAGACTGGCCAATTTAAAATAAAAAAAACCCCCAAGAATGCACGAGTGAGACTCATGACTTTCGGGTGGGGACTCATCAAAATCTTATACTACAAGAATCTCTGCTTAGATATACTTTTATCCTATAATTTCAACATTATTTTATTATATAAGAATTTTTTAAGGGTTCACAAAATTGAATTTTGCATGTCAAAAACACCAAACAATGATAGTATGTTTAAATATCAATGATTTGTGTTTATGTCTTGAATATTAAAAAATTATACTTTAAAAGATTATGTTAAAATAAGTACAGAAAACAACATACATTTATGTTTTTGTTGATGCAAATTTGATTAAAATCTGACAAGAATTGACCTCAGGATAATTTTATGAAAAATTATGATTCTAAGTTAAATAACATTAGAAAAAAAAACAAATACAGCAACGAATACTTTTTACAACTCTCTGTATAAATTTTTGATCATTTTGTTAGTTTGTTTGTTTGATGGTGTTTAACACCACTTTCAACATTATTTCAGTTATATCGTGGCGGTCAGTTTTATTGGTGGAGGAAAACCACGGAACTGTCATAAGTCACTGACAAACTTTATCACATCATGTTGTACACCTCGCCCTGATCGAGATTCCAACTCACAACATCAGTGGTGATAGGCACTAATTGCACAGATAGTTGTAAATCCAACTATCTTACAATCACTACCACGGCAGCCCCTGATCATTTT
>MJUT01003428.1:652659-681972 GCA_002080005.1 Gigantidas platifrons
GTCACTCACTTACATCTGTAGCCTTTCCTTTGCTATTAAATCTCTCACTTACATCTGTAGCCTTTCCTTTGTTATTAAATCTCTCACTTACATCTGTAGCCTTTCCTTTGTTATTAAATCTCTCACTTACATCTGTAGCCTTTCCTTTGTTCAGTTTTATTTATATCATTGTTTTATTGCAGTATGCTGAAGATGTGAGGTCATGGGTACGGAAAGAGAAAGGTTTACCATATTTTGTAGATCTATTAACTCAAGACAGAGACAGTATTGTTTGCCATGTTGCATTAGCTCTAAGGAACTTGGCAATAGATGACAAAAATAAAACTTTAATAGGTAAGATTCTTTTAATTGAAGCAATAATTTTTTGTAGAAAAAGATCATTACAATCAACATGTTCAGGATAAGGAAAATGTACATTCCTGTTTAATTCTAACTGTTTGAAAATTCTTGTTGCTAATGTTAAAATCTTCAAATGTTCAAATTTGTCGGAAGAAACATGGATGTTCCATTCAGTAGATATCGTAATTTCACAATAATATGAAATACAGTATGTCTATCAGTGATTTGACTTAAAAATAAAAATTAAATATAGGTAAATCTGTCATCCCATTTAAATGTAATCTGGTAAGTTTTATGCATTTAGTCATTTATTTTCCATAATATCCAATAAAAGAAAATCAGAAAAACATTACAAATTACAAAATGAAGTTAGACCTGTATATATAAAGGCCACTAAAGGGAACCTGAAAATGTGACCTTTATGAGCAGTTGCCCTTTATATACAGGTTCAAATTATATGCACTATTCATTAATGGGAAAAATGAGACTGCTCTTTATAGACAGTGATTTGTTATATAGAGGTGCCCTTTAAGAAAGGTTTGACTTTACAAAACAAATCAGTGATAACAATTTTTTACCAGTTACTTTTCTGGTCAATTATTTGACATAATTAATTGTTCAAAAAAGGATTGTTGTTTTATAATTGCAAAACATTGTTTCAATATATCCTGTTTTTTTTTCTTATAGGAACATATGCTATGAAACAGTTAGTAAATAAATTACCACAGGAGAGAGGTGTGGATCAGGTTACGGACCCTACAGTATCTGCTATATTAGTTACATTGTTAGAGGTTGTCACGTGTAATGAAGATTTTGCAAGGTATGATATAATACTGTTGTACAAGCAACATATTTATATCATGAACAATAGTCTTCTTGTGAAATATACCCAAAATATAAGATGTAGAAGCCACCAATACACCAACATCTTACACTTAGTAGTCATGATTGAAGAATAGTGTGAAGTCAGGGTGCAAGTTTATTTTTCTCCAGGCTGAGGGAAGCAGAATTAATTTGAAAATTATGTAGACTGTATTGAACAAGGTTACTGTCTGAACAGAGTTGTTTCCACTGCGGAGAGAGTGAAATTCTGAAGTTTAAAGTAGTGATTTATGTAATCATTATCTGTGTATCTATCCTTACACAAGGACCCGGGTGGCTCAATGAGGTAGGTAGTTGGATTACCTAACAACTCATACAAGCTTATCACCAATACGGCGTGGATTCACGCCCGACTTTGTAAGTTAGAAAAAAGGGTGCACTCGACTCGCAGCCACAAGTGATAAAGTTTACCAGTTGCTTGCCCATGGTCGGTGGTTCTCTCCGGGTACTCCGGCTTTTTCCACCACTAAAACTGGTCGCCATGATAAAGCTGAAATGTTGCTGGAAGTGGCATTAAAACACCAAAAATCAAAATCAAATCATAATTTAAAATATGACTTTATAGATCTATATCTAAATGACATTATTTTTGTTTATAGGTCATTGATTGATGCACATGGGTTACCTAGAATTAAGTATATCAAATTTGTAACAGGAAAATTTTCTAAGAAAACAAAGGAAAATGCTAAAAAGGTAAGAGAACTTAATTTTAACTGTGATAGTATTTCTTGATCATCCAGTTTAAAAAATAAAGTGAAACACCTTCAAAAACAACACAAAAACATGAAAATACACACAATTTAGTAAACATATTATCAAGTTAATTATATGAATTAAAGTAATATGAAAGACAAATATCGTGGAATTTTTGGAGTAAATATTTTCACTTAATTTTAACTAAAATAAACTGCATAACATTAAAAATCCACTCAAAAGCAGATTTTAAGAGCAAATCGCAAAATATTTGACAGCAGATAATTCTGTTTTCCCATACAGTAATGCAAAGGATATGCGTGTGACCCAAGATTTGAACTCTTTCGGGGAGATTATCGTTCATGTGCAATGTTCAGTTGATGAAAAAAAAAATACATATATTCCGTGTGTACCACATAAGAATAGTTGCAAAAAAAAATTGGTTCACATGACATGAAACAGACAGATTCCTCAATAATCATTGTCAGGAATGTGTGCGTGCTTAACTCAGCATCCATGATTGTTTATCTTTTCTTCACGAGGTCATGATAGGCAATTATCTGACCAAACTTTTCATCACAAGGTCGTGATCGGCAATCATCAGAACAAAACAACCAAAAGTTAATCAGTCTCCACAACAATGGCGAGGACGATAAACATGCACACGGATTTGGAGATTTCTAGTTGTTGGGAACATATTTCGACTTGAAACATGCATGTAATATTACTTTAAAGTAAAGCCTAGTGCAAAATTGTACATGTACTTTAAATATACAGTGGAATTTGTGCAATCCAACACCTGAGTTTTCTGACATCCCGTGACATCCAACAAAAATTGATGGTCCCAAAGTATTCCTGTTTAGGAAAATAAAACCTGAGTATTCCAACATCCTGTACAATACGACACATTTCCTTGGTCACTTGGTGTGTCAGATTAGACAGATTCCACTGTAGTTCCTGTTATGTAGGTGGAGACATTTCTTTAGTTTTTGCTCTCACAAAAATTGGTTTATTAGAAACTTAAGTTGGGTTGTAATAATTTTTGTCAAGATGTAGAACAATAATATTAGATTTGCACTCAGTAATTCTAGCTCACCTGGCCACCAGGTGTCATTAGTTTTTAACCTTTTAATTTCATACCTGACAGCTTGCCTTCCAATTTTTTTTTTTTTTTTTTTTTTTTTTTTTCCCATTTCAATCTCATATCAAACAGCTGGCAACTTGTAAATCTTTTTTTTTTTTTAACAATTTCTTTTTTTAAAGGTATTGGATGCTATGTGGGAGTTTAAGAATTTAACAACGATCTGCGCATCAGAGGGAATAACAGAGATGGACGTTAGAGCAGATTGTTCTCCTGGAAGGTAATGATTTCGTTTCTTATTTCTATGATGAAAGTTTTATAAGGATCCCACTAGTCCACAAGGAAGTGATTAACCTTTAGCAGCACCTTAGTTCACACTTTGAGTTGTTCTTTTTTTTTTTATTTCTTTTTTTTTGTGTTTAACATTTGTTAAATGTGTTTGTCAATGTCGTTTTCTAATGATTTATGGTTTTTGATCATGTCTTGATACCTTCTGACTTTACTCAGCCCACAGAGCTACCCAGATCATCCCCAGGTGACGGATGGTGTTTCCCATATGCAGGGTGTAAAACAACTCTCTTTAGATTTGATAAAATTGATTTCTTTGACATCTATAGAACTTAATTTAACTTGACCTTAAAATGTTCAAGTGCGAGTAGGAATTTAACCAGGTGTTTTGGGAATGGTACTTTTGGTACCATGTTTGGAAATTTTTAATTGACAAATTGGTCATTTGTGAATGAATCAAAATAAAGGGGTGAGAATGAAAATTTGGGGAATTTCTCAGGATTTTACAAAAAAATTCATTGGGAAAAGTCCTTTTATATGACCCTGAAGAAGATTAGAAAAATTCCTGGTCAGTTAACAAACAATATATTTACCATTTTTGACTACTTACAGAGAGCCAGACAGAGGTGGTTCTATTAGTATGACACCATATAACACATTAGGACGACCACAAGGCAGTCAGGGGTATGATGATAACACGCTATCAGCAGGAAGAATGCCAGCCTATAAAAGTCATAACATGAATGGTAGAATGGATGGCACAATGGTTCATGGACACAGTAATCCTGCCATGAACATGGAACCTGGTAAAGTGATGTTTATGTATAGATTGATGGTTTTTAGCTCAACTTTTCGTTTTTTATGAATATATTTATACAGTGAAACCTGTCTAGAACCGAGCCTCCCAGGGACCAGAATATGTGTTCGGAATAGACAGGTGTTCAGTAATACACAGGTTAAATTAACAAAGAATTCCTACATTTGGACTATATTTAAAGTTCTGTTAAGGATTCTGTTTTATTAAGGTTTTAGTTTTGACAGATCTCACTGTATATATAATATAATGATAAAACAATTTACATAAAAACTACATCGGTGATGTAACGGTTCACATTCTCACCTTGAGTGCTGTAGGTTGTGGGTTTGAGCCCCTGTTGGGTCAAACTTAAAACTATCAAATTTGTATTTGACTGCTTCTCTGTTTAGTATTCGATTGATTGATTGATTGATTGATGTTTAACGTCCAGCGAGCAATTTTTCAGCTATATTCAGGACGAGAATAATTTAAACGCTACGGGACTCGAAACAAGGAAATGGGATGGGTGGGACGGAGAATTTTGCCAGTGTAACAGGTATCCTATGGACCACTCATCATGAGCATTTGAGCTGTTACACTGGGTTCTTTAACATGCGAAGAGGGTGGCAATCTCTCAACACGGGACCTCGGTTTTATTTACGTCTCATCCGAAGGACAGGTTGGTTGTCAATTTATACATCCCACACAACGACGGATGCCCTTTCAAGCCGAAGAAGCTCTCAGTCCCATTTCTATACCCCAGGGTTCCTGTGGGGTTGACCCCTTTTAGAGGACTAGTGCCTCTAGGACGGAGAAACCTGGTGCCTATTCTACCCCCGGCACACCCTCTGGGAGAATATTCGACATTAAGGAGTAAGGCAAAAAACTGGTTAACTCGGATTTAGGATTATATGTACGATTGGAGCGGCATGTCTACCTGTGGATTGTGGTAGCACTATAAAACTCCAACTATTAACCATCCTTTTCACCTGTACTTCATTCTTTACAGTTACATATTGTACACCTTCATATAAACCATGTATACACACTTTCCCCAAATGTTAGCATTAAAATGTTTACAGTGTTGTGCATTGATGCAGGTCAAGAACCAACTTTACTTTGATCTTGCTCTAGCAATTTATTGCTGTAATATAACAAATAAAAGAAAGTCACCTGACACTCAGACATCAAACAAATTAATTATTGATTGTGGTAGATCATGGATAGGATCAGAAGTCCCAGGTCAAAACAAAGACGGAAAAATTGGTATTTGTAGCTTCTCCACTAAGTATGCAGCATTAAGGAGAAAGAACAAAGGCTAGTTGGCTCGCCATCACGATAATGTGGCTTAGTGGAGTGACATGTCTACCTGTGGACTGTTATTCAATGCGCTAGGAGTCTAAAATCCAAAAACTCTGCATATAGTTTTAGTACAAAATGGACATCATCATCATCTCATCAATATGTATCTTGTTCTTGCCATGATATAGCTGAAATATTGCTCACGTGGTGATGAACAACAATCAATCAATATTTACACCTATTGTAATTCTTTAATATTTTTGAATTAGTCCAACATGCACTCATTTACTCTATATTTTATTGTAGAGAGATACCATCATGGAGGAAGTAGACAGAAAGGGGTAAGTTTATCTATAATTAACTTTTAATTAGGGGGGGGGGGGTATTTTGTCTTACGTCTGGCTACCATTTGTGGGTATTGCGGTCTATTGCCCAGTCTGTTTTCTTCTCACTTTTCTTTTATGTTACAATGTGCAGTAGATCTCAAGTTACATCATGTAACTGGTTTGATAATACAAGACACTGATAAAGAAGGCCTTATGGCCGAAACATTTGAATGAAAAAAACTTTTTTTTTATAATTGCAAACAGATGTTAATGCATAGAATCACATTCCATAGAAATATACTGGTATTCCTACTTAGTGTAAATGTTTTTAAAAGTTATTTATTTATTTATTACACTATACACATGCATACTTATTCATGCAAATTACATCTTCAGTATTTATTTGGGTCAGTAACCGAGTAGGTAATGTCTACTTAATGTAAATTGTACAATTTTTAGCCAATACATGTCATAAAATAAATTTTTTACCTATTCAACAATATTTCAATTTTTTCATGGTGATCAGTTTTATTGGTGCAGGACATCCATCAAAGTTCCCAGAAAAGAATGACCTACAGCATGTCATTAACAAACTTCATAAAATATAGTTGTGTCAAGTACACCTCTTCCCGGATGGAAATCGAACTCATAACTTTAATGATGATTGGCACTGTTTTAATATGGGTATATGTTAACAACTATAGTCTGACTGTTATAAACAAGAATTATTATTGTATAATTTATAGATTGATGAAATCCCCATGACTGATCTTGCACCAGGTTATGCTCCTATAGAAGAACAGCATAATAGAAGAAACAAACCACCAATAGGTGGCGTTCCACTGTTCCCCAATCTACAACCTGTTGTAAGTATACATTTATAGCATTCTAATTATTTTTACCACCAATAGGTTTTCGTTCTGCTGTTCCCCAATCTACAACCAGCTATGAGTATTATTTTGTAGTGTTCTACTTAGGATTGTTCCACTCTGCAAACTGATGGCCACGCTATTGCTGAAATATTGTTGAATGTGGCATTAAATACCATAAACCCCATATCGTGTGCAGATTAGGTGTCACTTAAATGTATGTGAGCTAGAAATGCTTGAAATTGACTTTAAAAAAGAAAATTTAGTAAAATGTATGCTATTGTTCTTGAATTTATTAGGTAAATTACTCTTGTAAAAGTTGGTAATTTGATATTAATATTGGAAAATGTGCAAATGGTCTATATTAATGAAAAAATACTTTTTGATATTTTGTAGAACCCTCAAGACATGCAAGACTATCCTCCTCATCAGCAGGATGGAGGACATGAACCAGGTCACGAACCTCTCTATGCACAAGTGAAGAAAGGACATAAACGTCCTGAGGATGATATTGTTAACCCTAATCATGTTATGTTAGAGGCAGGAGGTAGTCCCCAAGGTGGGGCAGATTCATGGGTGTAACAAATATTAAATGATATCAAGTTTTTTGTATTTAGGAGCAATAACGATTGAATGAACAAAATATAATATTGTTCACAAAAGACATATGTAAAGCTTACTATTTTATATGTAAAACCAAGAAAAAATATGCAGAACTTTATTATTGGAGCTGAGAAATAGCGAACAATTAAATTACCTGTATAATGTGGTTGTTGTGTACAATTACCTGTATAATATGGACTTTATGCAGGTACAGATCAACCGTTGAAAGGGCATCAAAACATTTCAGACTAATCTGACATATTTTTTCAGACTGAACTTACGTATTCAGTAACTATTCATTCATTATATGGATATCTTATCAGAAGATTTTTTTTATTATTTATATATGTAGGAAAAAAAGAGAAACTGCCATTTTTATTTGTCAGAGAACGGTTTGTGATATATTTTTATATACATATTATATCTTTACTGAAGTGTATATATTATACAATAATATGTATAATGGTATATTTGTCTATAAGACATTTTTATAAAGAATTCTTCATCCTGTTTTTAACTGATCACATTTTTAACATTGTTTTTACTGGGCGAGGATTAATGACAGATATATATATATTTATTTACTGCATAACTAACCTGGTTCTAGTATCTTTTTTTTTTTAAACAAAGTTCCATAACTCCATTTGAAAAAAAAATAGCATCTGAAGAGTTTTAAATCAACATCACTATTTTTACAAAAAAATTAAGTAATTCATCTTTAATAATGTATAGTTATCTTTACAAGAAAGTATTTGAACCATTAGACGAAACTAACATATTATAGCTTAGATCTGACCTAGTTTACAGAGAAACCTGTCTAAAGTGAACACTGAATAACCCTGCATTGTATGTAAATTGAACATCAGATTTAACCCCAATGTCTCAATTTTGTGTGTGTGCAGATTTTAGCCACCTGCCTTATCCAGACATTTGTCTCTTCCAAATAATACGGTGCATTTGTTTTCGCTCGTGATTCTTCTCTATTTAAACAGGTTGCATAGTGCTGTATGTATATCATATTTTTTGGACTATTGTGACAAATTATTTTCACTCCAAAAAGATATTTTTCTCATTTTAAGTCTGTGGAGATTATGTCAGTTAGACCTATAGTCCACAAAGATAAAGTCCACATGGACATATAGTTCACTCAGACCTATGGTCCACCTAGGCTTATAGTCCCAAAAATATGGTAATGATGTGTCTGTGTGTATGTTTAGACATTATTTAATTGATAGACGACTAGGTTTTTCTTTGTTTGTCTGTTTTAAAGGCAATTAAGATATTACGTAATAATTAATATGGATTTGTTTATGCTTTCAATAGTGCTTTCTAAGACAGAGGTATTATTTTCAGCTCATAGTTAAGCCTTTACATGATATTCAAGGTTGTAATTTAAAAAAAAATAATTTTCAAGATTGTTATTTTGTAATTTTATTTTACCAATTTTAAAGACAAATAACTGCATTTAAATTTATCATTAATAATTCTATGAACATTTATTTATTTTTGTATTTTATGCTTTACTGATTATGGAAAAGGGGTTGAAATATATGTGACAGATTTCTTTTTCTGGGATATTCATGTGCTAAAAGATAAAATGACTATATACAATGATGTCCAAATATGTCCCCAAGTTTTAGTGAAATTTAAAGAAAGGAACCATTTTCATTTCTTGCATGTATATAAAAGAAATTTCGATAAATAAAAAAAATGAATACCCAAAACTTGTTTTCAGTTTCTTATGTCATTCTGTGTATCAGAAGATAATACATTGACATTTTCCTTCCCCATATTTGATCTTTTTATTTGAGAACATTAAAACGAGCGGGTGATGTATAGTAATTCATCGTCATTGTCACCATGCGTCACATAATTCAGCTGATTTTGTAGTATTGAAATATGGTTCTTGTTTAGAAGATGTTATGGAACTGGAGACAAGATATACTGATGTACCAAAGTTATTGAAAACAAAGCATTTAGATTTTAAAATATTGGAAAACATGTATGATTTCCTTTTTGTGGGTTCCAACTTGGTAAAAGATTTTGACCTCTCATTGTATTTTTCTTTACAAAAGATCTTCAAGTATCTTACTAACTGACAGTTTTTTTAAGAAATATAAAGTAAAGAAATCAATGTTGCATTACTTAATGTAAATAAACAATTTAGTTATTTGTCTTTAAGGTTGAAGAAGACTGTTTATTTTGTTGTATTATGTTTTATTTTAATTACTTCTTTGATCATTTATATTTTGGTTTGAAAGTACAGTTGAAACCTTGTCATCTGGAACCTAGATAAGTTAATTCATCCGATTTCTCCAGTTATTTGGTCCATTTGTAGTAAATTTTAGCTTTAATAATTTACCTCAGATAACTCAAATACTCTGCTATTACAAAATAAAGTCATCTATCCCTTCAACTTCACCTCAACAATGTTTGACTAGTCTAAGCAGGGAAAATTATAAAAGAAATTGTAAAATACTATTAAAATGTCCCCCTACAAGACAAGTTGCCACTCTTATAAGGCTACATTTTTCATTTCATAAGGGGTGCCCTTATAAGAGAAGGATTATTATACACTGCAATTACCAAGTGAAATCATCGCTCCCTTCCACTTATACACAAGGTTTAACTGTATCAGTATTATACATTTTCAAAAACCATGGAAACCATTTGACAAAAATCAAAACTTTTCAATTTTATTAAATTAATTCTTCCATGCCAAACGTTCATCAAATAAACTAGCATATAAATAAATAAATGTTTGTACAGATGATTTGTTACAGGGTTAACATTAATTGTAATGTGGGTGCTGATCGACGTAGTTGTTGGGAGTGTCTATAGAATATTCAATATGGACAGCATATAATTGTTTAGTTGCGTTTTACTGTAGTTTTTTTTCAAGTATTGTAGACTGATTTAATAATTTTTTGGTTTAAGATTTTTTTTTTTCATTTTTCACAGTGTACAGTTTTATTTCAATAATACATATCACAAATTAACAATTTTTAGCATAATTTTCATCATGACAGAAACATGCCTGAAAAGTGCTATCCCTTTGATGGACAATTCATTCAACATATTTCTATTTTTTTAGCAAAGTATATACTTTCATTTTCATAAACATTAATCAAGTTTTGAATTTATTTATTTCTGGAAAATAGATATCAGATTTGTATAACATACAACATTAGTCATAACAATTACATAATATTTTGGGAAGGAAATTTTTTTTTTTTTTTTAACTTGCCTGTGTAAGGCCTAGTGTTTTTTTGTAGTCATTGGACATCTGTCCAGCATCATCAGATGTCATTATTAACTTTTTTATATTTTATTATTCTCCTAGAGAAATTAAGGTTGTGATCGTATGGTAGATGGATTTATAACTACTGGTGCAATCAGTGCCTATAACCACTAAAGTTGTGAGTTCGAAACCTGATCATGGCGGTCCAAAGTTTAATTGTTAAAATATTTAAAAATTTATTTTTTGTTTAGTATTATTTGTGATATAAAGAATCAAGTTAAATTTTTATTTTCAATTACAGTATTCAAATGATGGCCCTGTCTGTATGGGCAGGAAATTGAGGGTCCAAAGTTTAATATAGGCAGTAATGGAAGAAATAAAAAAAAGATATTAGCAACCAGCAGTGGAAATGTAATTGTATTTGACCTGAAAGATCAGTAGAACAAAAATGAATGTATATAACCAAGTCTATATGGGGTACAGGTCAATAACATTTCTAAGGACCTGTAACCAAGTCTATGGGGTACAGGTCAATGACATCCCTATGGGGTAGAGGTCAATAACATCCCTAGGGACCTGTAACCAAGCCTGTATAGGATACAGGTCAATAACATCCCTAGGGACATGTAACCAAGCCTGTATGGGGTACAGGTACCTGGGGATCAAAATTTAAGTTAGACATGGTTTATTAGATATATTTTTTTTGAAATTTACAGTGGGTAAATAAAATAATTAATAAAACTAAGGCTGCCCTCCCTCAGACACAGGTAACCATGACCGATTGTGGCTATCCTGTTTAGACCCTTTGATTTTCTTGCTCACAAAAACTTTTAAATTATTTGGCTTTCTAATATTTTACCTGATAAAGGTTATTCCTGAACGTTTTTAGCATTGTGCACAGTAAATTAACTTGTATTACACTATGATAGGATTATATACTGAAAAAAGTAGAACTGACCCCATGCCAGGTGACCTTTACTGGCTCTGGATTTTAGTGAATTTTGTTTCTGACCAATTAAAGATAGGTTCTTTATGATAAAAACAGGATTTTTAACCTTCCTTTACATAACAACCACTTTCATTTTCCTTAAGGAATATTGTTCATTGAAAGTCATATATTCGGCTTACCCTCTTCACCTGCCACCCCATTTTGCCAGTTCCAGTCGGATAACATCATCTTCATTGTAATACAGGAAAAAATGTTATGGTAGCTAATTAACTTATATATCAACTGCACATTTTTTAAAGAAATATTTATGTTACGAAAACTTGTAAAAAGTAGTTTAATAAAATCTGATTATTATAATTGTATCAAGGCCTTAATTATTTCTCAAAAGTAGGTTGCGGCAGCACAATATCAAATATTGATCTGACCTAATTTCTTCAGTGTAAACGTCTGCTTTAATCATTCTTGAAAGTTTAGCTGACATTAGCATAATTGTTTTTTAATTAGTCAAACCTGTATATAAAGGTCACTCAAGGGAACCTGAAAAGTTGTCCTTTATATACATATAGATTCTACTTCAGTTGCCCGTGGGTTACGATATTTCTCCACTCAAGAGAGTTAAATTAAAAATTTTCATTTAACTCTCGAGAGTGGAGAAATATCATAACTCACATGGGCAACTGAAGGAGAATTTGTTTCTCCCATTATTTAACACGAACTTCATTTCAAAAGCCGTCAAACGAGTCAAACAAGTCAAATACGGGGAAATGCACGAGACATTTTAATCCTCTAGAGGATTACAGATTTTTCCACCACTGGTTCAGCGGGGTTAAAATGATGTCATAATGGGAGAAAGACTAATATAATATGCATTATTCATTAATGGGGAAAATTAGACTGTCCTTTATTGACAATGATTTGTTATATAGAGGTGCCCTTTAACGCAGGTTTGACTGTAATTACAACATATCTACAACATAACCCTAGCTTTGAAGCAGCTTATGATTGATTGATTGTATTACGGTTGGTCGCAATATATAGATTAATGGTACAAATATCAGGGGAAAAGGAGACAATAGAAATATAATCGTTCAAAATAAATAAATCATGTCCATATTTTACACTAGGCTTATATGATAATTTTTTTTTTCTTCACTCCAAATATTGAAAGCATGTCCATGTTTTACACTAGGCTATATGATCAATTTAATTTTTTTGTCAAATATTGAAATTCATGTCATTTATCAATGGAGGAATATACCAAACATATTTGTAGTGTGTCAATATCATAAAAGGCTCCCATCATTTTTGTAGTAATACATAATAACAAATATGAAAATAAGAATGAAATGAACAAGTGTTGGTTTCTTATTACAAAAAAAAATCCCTTAGGTCAACTTGTTAATGGGTCAATATAATGTTACTGAAGCAAATTGCAGTGGAACCTGTCTGAGGCAAACCTTGAGTAAACCTGAGTCATGTATAAACTGAGCTTTAAATGAAGTACCAATGTAGAAAATCATTGTTGATTCAACCTGTATGAACAAAACACATAATGAAAAGAAAGCTTAAACAGCCACGGTCATCAATTCCTCCAATATCAACAAAATGAACAATCACCTGTCACCTTAACTTACTGAACACAAAAATGACCATGGTCAATAATTCCTCCAATATCACCAAAATGAACAATCACCTGTCACCTTAACTCGGTGAACACAAAAAAAGACCATCTCATATGACAATAATTAAATTGTTTCCATTTTTCATTGAAATGTTACAATATAATTGGTTATGAAGTGGTCACATGATTAATAAAGAGATGTTTCACATCCCAATGAAACTCAAACCCGAACTTGCATGTGCCTCTGACGACGTCAGATGTAAACAATCAATGGCGTAGTAATTTCCAACAGCAAATAATCTAACACAAATAAAATTCACAACAAAAAATTTAACTATATTAAATTTTGGTGTGATTTAAATATAATTATAAGAATTGAATGCATTCTTTTGAAGTTTCATTGGGGTATGAAAGCGTTATCCGAAGTACATTTTCAATGAAGGTAGCGCTTCATCGAAAATGTACTTCGGTCAACACTTTCATACCCCAATGAAACTTCAAAAGAATGCATTCAATTCTTAATTGAAAATTCAGGTCCTGTCTTGGGACAAGCACAACAATATGGTGGAGTTAAACCAGTGAATTTGATCCCAATACTCCTCTCTTGTCTATTTCGGGACACACAAATTGGTTCCAAGTAAGTTATGTTTAGACAGGTATCGCTGTGCAATAAAATTCAGTTAGTAAACTCCTCTTAAAACCAGATGAATGTAGAGCACCCCTGTACAAAGAGATTTTCAATAAATTGACGATCTGGATAGAAAATGAAACAACAAAAGCCAAACGAGATCAGATAATACACTGTCACTAAATAAACAGTGAGATGATGTGCTGTTGAAGCATTATCATTTGTGACCCCATAAAAGGCAGTTGAGGAAAGAAAGATTCTTAAGTTCATATTTTGTTTTTGAACAAAATAAGAATTCTTTTCATATTTCCCAAAAACTGACTAAAAATGTAAGTGTATACTTTCATTTCTTATACCTATCTAGTTGACAGGTTAAATACAGTTTCATTGTTTTACCAGTAAGTAGGAATAGTCTTGATATTTGTTCTCTGCTCTTGATTCTGCTTAAGCACAGATTAGATTCTGTGTTTTCTGTTAAGCTGACAATATTTGTTAGGGTTAAGAGTATTTAATATCAATCTAAACAATATTTTATTTATACCATGGTGGTCAGTTTTATTGGTGAAGAGAAACCAGAGCAACTGGAGAACATTACCGACCTGTCACAAGACACTGACAAACTATCACAGTTGCATCAAGTATACCTTACACTAGAGCTTGCGTGGCGATATGTACTAATGTATATCAAACTGCAATGGAACATGTGTAATCCGACTCTGTTTTCCTGTCCCAGTGTTATTAATTATATCTAAGTAATCATGTCTTGTCCGATCCTTTGATACCTCATTTTGCCGACATTTCTCTGGCCCCTTCGTGTATCGAATTAAACATTTTCCATTGTACCAAACAATGATGACTGCCCACTAAAGGTGTGTGCCACATTTGCAGGTTTTTTAGCTCACCTGGCCATAGTCCATGTGAGCTTTTGTCATGGGTAAGTGTCCGTCGTCCGTCCGTCCGTTAGCTTTTCACATTTAACTCTTCTTCTCTGAAACCGCTGAACAGATTTCAACCAAATTTGCCATAAATGTTCATTGGATGGTCCTCTACCAGTTTTGTGTTTTTGGTGTAGATCGGAAATTCAACATGGCCGGCAGGGCCAATAACGTGTTCCGATTGGTTGAAACCTTGAAAATCTTCTTGTCAGAAACCACTAAACCAATTGAATTGTGACTTTGCAGGAATGATCATTGGGTGGTCATGTACTAAATTTGTGAATCGTTTGCCAATCGGAGATTCAAGATGGCCGCCATGTCTTGACTTAGTTTTAACATAGGACCCTATGGAAAAAATGTTTAAAAGTCTTTAACTCTGAAACCAATAAGTTAATTTAAAACAAACTTGGCATGAATGGTCCTTAGGTGGTCAACTTTCAAAATTATGTGCAGTGACCCCGACCTCCATCCAAGATGGCTGCCGTCAGCGAACATAGTTTTAACATAGGACCCTATGGGAAAAATGTTTAAAAATTTGTTCCTCTGAAACTAGTCAGTCAATTTAAAGCAAACATGGCATGAATGGTCATTATGTGGTCAACTTTCAAAATAATGTCATGTGACCCCGACCTCCATCCAAGATGGCCACCATCAGCGAACATAGTTTTAACATAGGACCCTATGGGAAAAATGTTTAAAATTATTTTCCTTTGAAACCAGTAAGCCAATTTAAAGCAAACATGGCATGAATGGTCCTTAAATGGTCAACTTTCAAAATTATATCCAGTGACCCAGACCTCCATCCAAGATGGCCGCCATCAGCGGACATAGTTTTAACATAGGACCCTATGGGAAAAAATGTTTTAAAATCTTCTCCTCTGAAACTAGTAAACCAATATAGCAAACATGTCATCGATGGTCCTTATGTGGTCAACTTCCAAAATTGTGTTCAGTGACCCCAATCTCGGTTCAAAATGGCCACCGTCAGCAGACATAGTTTTAACATATGACCCAATGGGAAAATTGTTTAAAAGTCTTCTCCTCTGAAACCAGTCAGCCAATTTAAAGCAAACATGGCATGAATGTTCCTTGGGTAGTATATACTTTCAAAAATTGTGTCCGGTGACCACAACCTTCATCCAAGATGGCTGCCATGAGCAGACATAGTTTTAACATAGAACCCTATTGGATTTGAATAGTAACTTAGATGTATTTGACATGCAAACATTCTTAAGAGGACTTATTTATATCAGGTGAGCGATACAGGCTCACCTGAGCCTCTAGGTTTTTTTTACCAATTTCTAGATCTAATTAGTAGATAATGATTGGTCAATAACCGAAATCTTTATGACTTAATGAGTGGGGAAATATAGCCACAATGTTTGAAGTTAGTTATGCCCATTAAAGAGTTATGTATTTTTGGAAAAATAGTACAAAGCTGCAGTATCACTTTCAAAATTATTTCTACCATTGATTGTCCTCTTGATTGTTATGGTTCTAGGACACATGAAATTCATTGGTTAAGACTCCCAAGTCTTTGCCACATTATAGACAATTTGTCAATATAAAATACAACAAGATTGCTACACATAGCCATATGTCGCCCGCCGCAATAGAAAGAGGTGTAATGTGAGTATATTATCCATGTGATATATTAATATCAGTAAAGGTATCCCCTCGACTGTGTTTTCAAAATTAAAAAGTCTGAATATATCACCCCTTGAGGAAGACAGAAAAACAATGGCATTTGATTAAAAAGTTGATTACTTCCTCTTGCAAATGTCAGACCAGAAATAAACAGGTCTTTCACATGTAACCTTTTGCTAAGTGTCTAAACAAGATCCAACTATGATACAGTAGGTCGAAAAAGGTGAAAGTCCTATATTCCACAAAATTTTTTGAATTAAAATGGCAGCATAGCAGGCTCAATTACATATTATGACTAACAATCCTACCATACATGAACACATTCTGATGAACAGTTTCAGGAGTTGCATTCACAAGATCTTACTCTGTTACATGATGTATAAAATAGTCAAAGTCCCATAACTCCTGTTCAGGTCCTTTGGCTTACTTGCTCTTAAAAGACTTTTAAATTATTTGGCCTTCAAATCTTTTCACTATCAGTGTACTTGGTGAAGATTATTCCAGAAATGTGTTATGTGCACTAAATTAGATACAGTCAAACCTATCTTGTGTGACCTTCCAAGGGAACAGTGAAATATGGTCACATAAGACAGGTGGTTGCTTAATACAGGTTTAATTGATATGAAATGCACTGTGAAGGGAAATAAAATCTAAGGTCACAAATACAAGATGTTGTTTAATAGAGGTGGTCACTAAAGCAGGTTTGACTGTATCTACATTTTTATTGGTACATCACATTACACAAGAACATGTGTACCAGTAAAAAAAAAATAACTCGCTGTTTTCAAATTGCTTTTGTCACTATCACACTCCTCATTTGGGAAAAACACTTCATATCAATTTTCGTTGAAATTGGAGCACTTCGAAATTTTATGCAATTTGGTGGCCATCTTAAAAATGGCTGCCAAAATGACCGCCATTTTGAAATTGCATTGGTCACGATCACATTGCTCTAAAAACCTCTAAATATCAATTTTCTTTTGTAATTGGAGCATTGGAGCACTTCAAAAATTGTTTATGTGCTTTGGCGACCATATTAAAAATAGCTGCCAAAATGGCCACCATAATGGCTACAATGGCCACCATTTTTAAATCGCATTTGTCACTATCACATTCCTCAGGTCGAAAATCTTCTAAATATCAATTTTCGTTGAAATTGTAGCGCAATTTTGCCCAATTTCGAACTTAAGCTAGAGATTCCTAATATAATGCTTGTGTGTAAGTTTGAAATCAATTGGTCAACAAATAAAAATCTTAGAGCGCTTACAACATATCTTGGACAGACGGATGCCCAGTATTTCCATATCCCCCCGCTCCGCTTTGCGGGGGTGGGGGACATAAAGTTCAAGTCTGACCTAAATATTTTTCACCATAAACCTATCTCTCTATACTACTTGCATTCAATAGTTTAAGTGATAAGGCTAATGTTAAGGTTGTGAGTAGTTTCCCAGTGTTATAATAGGATAAAAACTATTCTTATATTTTAGTTTGTGGTTTATGGTATTTAACGCCACTTTCAACAATATTTCAGTTATATCGTGGCAGTCAGTTTTATTGGTGGAGGAAACCCGGAGTACCAGGAGAAAACCACCGACCTTCCGTTAGTCATTGACAAACTTATCACAATGTATCGAGCACACCTGGCCCGAGTGGGATTTGAACTCACAATGTTAGTGGTGACAGGCACTGATTGCACAGGTAGTTGTAAATCCAACTTATGAACTACCATACGATCATGACCATGACTACCCTTTGAACAATGGTATTCATGATAATGTACAAATTGTTTTCTTTAAATCAGTCATGCCTCATGGAAATACCACCCAGACAAAAAATAATAATAGAATACACATATATGTACTCAAAAATTAGCAACCAACTCGGTGGTGTTATGGTTAGTATGATACTAGTAGCTCATTGGTTCAGTCCAACCAACGACTATAAAATTGGTATTTGCTGCCTCTCTGTTAAGGAGAAAGAGCACCGACCGGTTGTCTTCGAGTCCAGATAATGTGTCCAAGTGGAGTGTGACCTGTCAACCTGAGGACTATTGATTTTCAGTAAGCCTGTTGGTCTAGTACAAAACAGATATCATCATCAAAAAGTAATACTATGACATTTCAGAAAAAAAAATATGCTCATTTAGCATTAAAACAACAAGCACTCACTCAATGTTAGCAAATGAAAAGAACACATAACTTCTATTTTTATTATAAAAAATATGTTAAATGTAGCAGTAAGTATACTAATACATGTTATGTACAATTGTAAAATTAATGTATACAATGTGTATTAAAGAAGAAATATGTGTATGTTGTAATTAGATGTCTGATGTCTACCATGTAAACATTGAAAACATGTTTAATTTTAAATATGCTCGACAACAATTGAAATCTAATAATATGCATCAATTAAAACAAAAATAATTATCAGATCAGAACAACATTTTTATGGACTGTATATAATAGATTGTTTTCTATGCGACACATAGAACTTTCACTACAAAATTTGAAAATAAAATATGCATACAATTTAGAAAGTCAAGTAAGCATATGAAGAAATATTTTGCTGCACAGAAGAAAAAAGAAAATTACAAACTAGAGGCTCACTTGGTTATAAATTATATATTTAATATCCACTGATCATGTACAGTTTGGGTACAATCAAGTTTGAAGTTTCTAAGAAATAATTTTTGTATCCATTTTAGATTAAAGTAAGTCCTATGGTTCTGGACTTCAATTTGATACAAAAAGTGTACATTTTTTATTAAGGACCGGTCAGGGACCATCCAATGATGATCATTAATGCATAATTTGCATTCAATTGAGTTTGTATTTCATGAGAAAACTTTCCATTCATAGTCTTTTGTTGATCTATTTAACTGCAGTGGTAGCCATCTTGGATTTCAGATTCTTAGGATCTTTCACAACACATTAATTTTTCAGTGATTTTCAAGTAGTTTCTAAACAAAAGAACTTTTTTGAAGCTAAGGCAATTAAATCACATTATTAGCTCTGTGGTAATGTCAAATTACAAAGAAAAATTCATGCCCATTTCGTTTCCATATGGCCCAGTGGTTTTGGCAAAGATAACAATAACAATAATGAGGACAGACACAAAAAGATGATGGGATCGGAAATCCAATTGGTCCTTTGGACCAGTTGAGCTAAAAATGAAAAAAGTTAAAAGAACAATAACAATTCTAAATAATTTGCTGAATGCAATGTATGTACATTGAATTAAAATGTAACCTGAGGATTACATGGGTTTGTAATTGTTCATATTTGTTTACAACTGGACAACAAAATTCATTTCTAAGACATTCAACTAAAAACTAATCTGACATTAAACAATTTAAAGTAATAAAAGATACTGTATGGGAAAAAGGTGACCAGACCAAGATAAAAAAATGTTTTAAAAAGTTTGGGAAAAATGTTGAATGCTTCAGTGAACTTCAATATACAGTGGAACCTGTCTAAGATAAACCCTATATAAACATGAATCCTGTATAAACCAAACTTTAGATGAAGTCCCAAGATAGGATTGATTGATTGATTGATTTTTGGTGTTTTAATGCCACTTTCAACAATATTTCAGCTATATCATGGCGACCAGTTTTAGTGCTGGAGGAAGCCGGGAGTACCCGTAGAGAACCACCGACCATGGGAAATTAACTGGTAAACTTTATCAGATGCGGCTGTGAGTCGAGTGCACCCTTTTTTGTAATTTACAAGGCTGGGAGCGAACCCACGCCATATTGGTGATGGGCTTGTTCGAGTTATTAGATCCAACGACCTAACTCACTGAACCACCCGGACCCCTCCCAAAATAGGAAATCTTTGTCAATTTAACCTATATAAATTGAGCACCTGTCTATTCCGAACACAAAATATTGTCCCAAGGAAGTTCTATTTAGATAGGCTTCTCTGTATATGCTAACATTCTGTAACGTTTCTAGAATCTGTGAAAGCTAATTAGGAAGATTTAATTACCGGTACACAAGATACCTACATCATTTGTACACATGCATCACTACCAAAAAAAACAAATATTTAAGATAAATTTAGTACATTTAATTTACCAGGATACTTTGAAAGTTCTTTGGGGGCACATGTAACATATCACAAAAATCACATGTGATGCATAGAAATTTGCAGGTGATGAACTAAATTTTTGCAGTCAAATAAAAATCAGTTCAATTGAAAGGAATGTGTCGTGCTGTTTTAAAGATCTATAGGAGGGTAATGGTGATTAACACCACTTTCAACAATATTTCAGTGATATCGTGCCGGTCAATTTTATATGACCTGTAAGGCAATCTGAAGGATTTTAGCCTTTGCCAAAGGATGGCATATTCTGTTCAGGACCGGGTGTATTTAAGATAAAAGAGACCCCCCCCTATTGAGCATGATAAGCATGATTGATATAACAGCATAAAGTTAACATGATCAGTATGAAACAAGTGTAGATACACTTACATTGTAAATGGTTTTCCCTGAAGTTTAGAGAATGCAATACATAATAGAATGCTTTAACGAATTTGAAGAAAAAATATCATTGCCATTTTTTTGTCTTTTGTGTCTTGAACCGGTTTTTAACTAAAGGCTCATCTGAACCTGTATCATACAACAAAATCATCTGTTTATGATAAATGATAATTTATATACAGTTTGGGTTCATCAATCAGGTTGATTGTTTTTGGGAAGGAATATATTCCAACATTTTCCAAGTGGAATCCTTTTAATATTTTTCGTAAAATGGTGGCCATCTTTGATTTTTTGGCAACATAATTTTTTTTTGGAATACCGGTATGCTGAAAAAAGTGAGAGAGGTAATTTAGAGGAAGACCAGTGGAGACATCAATTTAAAATTCTACAAATTTTCCAAGGACTGTCCAAAATCTGGTTGTTTTTATGGTTCCCCTATGGTTGTATTAACTGGAAGTGAGGCAAACAGGAAGTGTTGTAAATGGTTGCATTGTTGATCAACACTGTTTAAATTGATAATAATGAAATATATAGACGAATCAACTTGCTATGAACACAACACTTAAGAATATTTAAAAAAAAAATGTTACTCTTATTTTTAGGAATGTTTTTTTTTATATATTTTTTTTGTATAAAAAATGTATATATTTTCCAACCATATCAGTCATAATGGATATTTCTATAATAAAATAACTATCATCATCTTTAATATATGAGGAATGAACATACATAGATGTATGATACTTCAAATTTTGATAAAATGGTTTTCCGAATTTTTTTTCCAATTAGAAATTTGCTGCTCAATATTAAACATCTGGTTTTTTTCTTTTTTAAAGCAGAAGTAATATTAAATTCTTTAAACATTGAGTGACAATTTTTTTGGTTAAGAAATGATTGAACATCACAAGACATACATAATTATGTGCAATTCACAATACATAATTATGTACAATTCACTATACATAATTATGTACAATTCACAATACATAATTATGTACAATTCACAATACATAATTATGTGCAATTCACAATACATAATTATGTACAATTCACAATATAATATTATATAAAATATGTACATTAAAATCTGGATTTCAATAAATAATAAAAACTAACAATACTGTACATAATTACATATGTATATATTTATATAAAATGTTATACTGATAAACACACATTATATATAGATTCTCCTTCAGTTGCCTGTGGGTTACGATATTTCTCCACTCAAGAGTTAAATTAAAATTTTTAACCACAAGCCGTAAGGCGAGTGGTTAAAATTTTAAATTTAACACTCGAGAGTGGAGAAATATCGTAACCCACATGGGCAACTGAAGGAGAATTTGTTTCTCCCATTATTTACACAAACTTTATTTCAAAATTTGAAATTAGTGTGGGGAAAGGCACGAGACATCTTAATCCTCTAGAGGATTAGTTTTTTCCACCACTGGTTCAGCGGGGTTAAAACGCCGTAATAATGGGAGAAACATAGGTTCTCCTGCTGCTACCAACGGATTACGATATTTCTCTACTCGTGAAATTTTCAAGTATTAAAGCTAAAGCTTAAGGTGGTACCATACACTTCAGGTAAAATTTGATCTGCTCGTTTAATTTTCTTATTTTTTTGGAAGTGTGTTTGAATATATCCACTGTAATACATATCAAAATGTTAACAAATTCCAACCAACAGACTCAGAGCTATAAATTCACTATCCACATAGCAGCTTTTCTCTCTGTGGCTTTGATCACTGAGATGCTTGAAATCTGCACACAAACATCATATGATCAAAACGTTCAACTGATTTTAAAGTTATCTCCCTGTAGTGTATGGTACCCCCCCTTAAGTGAAAGATTTAAAATTTGAAAATTTAATTATTGAGAGTAGAGAAATATCATAATTCACTGGTAGCAGAAGGAGAATCTGTTTCTCCCTTGACCAAAATATCAAAAATATTTTTCAGTTGTTCATTTCCGCTGTTAATGACCATTGAAGGGAAATTGGCAGGAATTATGTGATGATTAAACCAATTTAACCAACTCGGCAACTGGTTAAACAAGCTAAAAATAGAAGAAACATGAATCTCTGAAATTCTGACCTCTTTATACAACTGTTCATTCTCAATAATAACAATTGGTTACACAAAGAACATAACAGATCATTGTATGAACATCACATGTCAAAATATCACATTGCACAAATTTGCAAAAGTAACTGATGTCCTGCATTCAACTGTGTTTATTCAATAAACTATTATAAGGTATACAATGTAGTAGAAATTTAATTGTTTAACACTAGTCTACTGTACATCAATATAATACCGTAATTGTTTGTGTATTGTACGCACACACACCTCTTCTCTTAAGTTCTGATTTTAATACAATAGCCTCCCCTTCTTATAAGGCTATCTCTTCTGCAATGAAATAGTGGCCTCTCTTGAGGGGAACAATTTACTACATTGTGTAGTATTTTACTATCTTACTGATATCGGACCTGATAAGACGGATGGCCTTTGGTAAGAGTGGCCTATATATATATATATAGACAGGGACTACTGAAATACATAAGCATTCTGATTAATTATGTATGATTCTCTAACGGGGAAAAAAGTGAGTATTATATACAGCTAATTTCAGTATTTCCTTTGTAATTTTACAAATATTACCATGTCTGTTTTATGCATGTAATCAAAGTTCTGAAAGCGATCGTGTGTGAGGTAGCTCATATGAGTTTTAAATAATATAATTCCAACTAATAAAAAATATGCCAGGTTATACAGATGTATACATATATGTGAAACATTAGATATTTAATATTTGTTTTCTATATCTGATCTTTAATTATCATGTTACATTTATGAAATACACTTGTTTTTCCTAATGTCCTAAAAAATGAATTTCATGTTTGATTAAGATGTTACATATATATTCCAAAAAGTGGGGTTCATTTACTACACAAAATAGTAATATATGCACAAATATGCAGCCAGGAATGTCTATTTTATTATCGGTCCATGTAAAACCAAGTCTTTTTTAATTAGAACTTAAATATCATGAAAGGAAACTTCCACAATGTGCCTTTACATCACTAAAAAAAAACATTTTCAGATTAAAAAAGTGTTCAAAGAGAGATAACTCTAACACAAAAATCAAAAATGTTGTAACTTTTTTTTTCAATAATACAAAATACTTTAAAAAAAAATAAACATGAACATGCTCCATCAAATATTTTATTATCAGATGCAAAATTTAAAATGACTTAAAAAAAAAAAAAGGCATGTTCAACAAAGTTTCATTCATACATGATCATAGACATCATGAATATAGCAACTGACTGTGTGATTATCTCAATGTATATGAACAAATGAGAAATGATGAAAAAAAAATAAAAATGTTTTTACAGATTTTCCTGAAAACTCATTGGCGGTAACCTACATCTGATCCCGCTTACCACTCATTCCCCATGGGTCAACTAACAGAGAAATCCCCATAGTCATCAATTGTTTAAGAGTCTTTCTAGTCTGACATCAGTATTTCTTTCCCCTATAGTATAATCCCCTGAGCATGGTGTGATCCTCACAAAGACTATCAAGTACATATGAAAAAGCCACAACAGTCAGTTTCTAATCTGATGGCTTGAAGTGGAGATTACCAATTTATCAGAAAGGCAAAAATAAAGGGAAACAGTAAAATTAAAATAAAAAACGTGCCAAGTTAAAAACTGCAAAACATCTCACGACTCAACGTCGTAATTAAAATTCCAAGGTTTCTTTACATGACATCATCGGGAAAAGTGATATACTGCCAGTAACTGTGTAAAACACAAATTTCTACAGTCAATGCATTTTGCTTGCTCAAATAGCACAACTCCAGGGGAAAGTAATTTATTTAATATATAATTTTTGCACAAATTAAAAATTTAAAAGTTAACTTTCTGAATTATATTGTAGATGCATGCACTAGAGGTAGATATAGAGGTGAGAACTCATATTAGTAGTGTTAGACTGGAGGTGAGAAGTCAACGACCTTGACAACCTACGACCCTCTCAAAGAAAAAAATGACTAGTTATATAAAAAAGATATTTACCATTATCATTTTTAACGTCAAATAAACAGAGCTTCAATGTCCATGAAAAAAAAGACTAGTAAACAAAAGATAAACACCAAATACACTAAAATAAACAGAGTTGGAAAGGGGAGATAACTCCCATATTAACGGGCCAATCAGAAAACTAATAAAATAAGATCATGTTTATATCATACTACAACAAAATACCAACTAAAGAATAGAATATATCACAAGCCATTTAAATTACAAGTTACTAGTTGAATGCATATGAATTAAACACCATTATAACTCTGAAATTAAAATGAAAAAAAAGTTAAAACAAGTGCCATAACTCCCACGACAATTTATCAACAATGTTAAACAAGGACAATAATGCTCACGATAACTTTCCGTTCAGATATGTTGATATATGTAAAAAGAATACAAATTTGTAATAAAAAAATTACACACAGGTTTGTAAGTTTGTAGATTATAATAAGATTGTTTTGTTATTGAAGTATCATCAGAAGAAGAATATTTACCAATCAACAATTTAAAAAAAAACCGCCAGGAAATAAACAACCTTCAACATTTAAATTACCAAGTTGTACACAGCTTAATCTAAATTCAACCTTCATAAAACAATATTTCATTTACTAAGTACTGAAAATATGTTTCTTCATCTACATGTATTTTGTAAAATAACACAATTATATACCAGTCACATTGAGGCATCATCATTTTCTTTTTTCCAGCTTCGCAACTTGAGGACTCGGTAAAAATAATCTCATTCTAAGGGCTCACCAAACCTGGCAGGAGAAATGGGTGACTTTTTCGTTCCATTTCAATGAAAACCCCCTAGTTTCGCGCACAAGACCAAGTTTTAATTTCCCTGTCAGTTTTTAGAAGTCAGGATTTTTCCACTAATAACCATAGTTTGTTCTTCCACATTCGCTCATAAGGAGCTCCAATGTTCCCCGAAATTTGACCTATACAGGGTTTTGATATTCCATATTCTATTCCAAACTTGTTGATTGCATCTTATTTAAAAATTATTGAGCAGCACTTTGGTTTTGTGAAAGATAGAAGGACATCAGTTGGCGAGCAAAGAAACATTAAAATAGTTTCCAGCTCTTCGGAAGTCTCTCAAATTTCCCCTCACTTTGCCCTAAGTAAACTGAAAGAGAAGTCATGTCACCTTGTTTTTTTAAAAGTGTGGTGAGCCCTGGGTTCTATCCATAAACACATGTCAGTCTGTCAAGCACTTTTTGGCTTAAAAAAATTAGGAAATCAGGAGGGTTTTTAGTTAAAAATCAGGAGATTATCAGGAATTTTTTTTATATAAAAAGTGATAAAACCATACAAAAAACCCCCAAAAATGGCTGCCTTCCTCCCCACTAAGTAAGAGCTTTCAGGCAATAATATATAAATTTAAGCATGGTGTTTTTGATTCCAGATGAAGGTCATTATCAGAATGTCAGAATGTAATTGGCAGGCTAAAAGGTCTTACTTAGGCCATTTTCCTCACCTCCTTTTATACACTAAAATAATTTCAACATATTATTATGTTATTTATTTATTTTTTTTTGTGGGGAAAAAGTTCAAAATCAGGAGTTATCAGGAGTTTATCTAACAAATTCAGGAAAAAATCAGGAACAGCTCAAAATCAGGAAAAATCAGGAGTCGCTTGACAGACTGACATGTACATAACTGTATACTAGTAATATTTATTGGTTACTGATGCACAGTTGAATCACCTGGTAACTATTGATCTGGCAAACCGTTTAGAATTCTAAATATAAAACTTTTCTCCACAAAAAGCTAGCCTACTGTTCCTTTGTTCTATATTTACTTTTGATTTTGTTGTTGTTGTTAAAATCCCATCAATAACATTAACAACTTATGAATGTATTTATTCTAAGCACGGTGAAGAGGCAGATAATTTCAGTTTGTTCTGATCAAAAGTCTTGTGTGTTGGGCTGTTTTCTTTGCTACTCTGTCGTGCAAGTTCCATTTTATTCTTTGGTGCACAACACGTATCAACAAAACATATTTTATCTGGTCCACACTCGAGAGAACAATTTTGATTAGGAGGAAAACCTTCAATGTCGTTATCCTACAAAATAAAAAATTTATTTTAGTAATTAAGTAGCTAGTAGGAAGAAATAATTCAACAAAAGAGGATTTACAGTACATCAAGGGGGATAACTATGGAATACAAATCCCAAAATTGAGGGTTATGGTGTTTTAACAATATTTCATATATATTGTGCATCAGTTTTATTGGTGGAGGAAACCGGAGTACCCAAAAAAAACCCACAGACTTGTCGCAAGTCACTGATAAACTTTATCACAATGTTGTATCAAGTACACCTCGTCTGAGCAGGATTCAAAGTCACAATTTTAGTGGTGATAGGCAATGATTGCATATATAATTGTAAATCCAATTACCATACAATCAAGTCTACAATATATGCCTGGTGAACTTACCGCAATGATTTCTGGTTGTATTGTCGTGGAATGTATGCCTGCTTTATGAAATAATGTCTTGATTTTCTCTGCTACGACCATATACTCATGTAGATTGTGAACATGTATATGAGCTGAGGCTATTATTTTGTTACCAGCTAACTGCCACACATGGAATTCATGAAGTGCTAGAACACCTTCTACCTGTAATAAACAAATTATTGCATCATCTTTAAAAATAGATCAGTCATATTTCATTATGAAAAAAAAAATATCAACAGTGATGGTCAAGACTTCCACAAATATCAACAAACCAAACAATCGCCTCTCACATCAAATTATTGAACATAAAAAAGACAAGACATATGACATTGGAAAAAAAACTGGCTTGGGACAGGCACAAAAATGTGGCAGGTTCAAACCGAAATATGGAATATCATGTATCTATTAAATGTAAACATGCAAATCAATAAAATAAAAAACGTCAAAAAATTAAAATTCAAAGGATTATCTCTATAGTAACAATAGACATAAAATAGCATGGAAAACAAGAGGTATGTGATTTTTTTCTCATTATTTTGTATCCAATAGTGGTGGTCATGTCAAATTTCTCATCCAAACTGGAGAAAATTCATAATTTTAATCATCTTTCTGAATATAAACTTTGCCATAGTTTTGACTTGTTTGAATTTGTAAAAGTGAACTAAAAATACACAGAAAATAACCACACAACCTTTCATACAAGTTTTTAGGATTGCAAAGAAAGCACATATGCAGAATTTTTTTCTGAAAAATTTAAAACTTCATTAAAGTCAAGCCTGGGGAGAAAAACACATGAAAGTAAACTGATTAACAAATATATGCTCCACATGAAGCATACATCACATACATGGAAAACACATGATTTACACAATAAAGTTTTAACAGTGTATTATAAGAAAGCTTACTTTTTGTATTTCTTCCTCTAACTGATTTACTTTGATATGACCAGGAACAGTTTGTAATAAAATCAAACCAGAATCTCTCACTGAAACATAAACAATAATATTTCTTATCTTTTTTTTTTCTAGAGGCTAAAAATGTCATATATTTATGTTTTGTAATTGTTCTTACAGTACACAATTTCTTTTTGTCTAAAAAGATTGCACTTGTTTTGACCAATATATTTTTTGTTTTCATGAACTAGTAAATAATACAAAAATACAATGTAAATATGCCTAGTTCACAGTTTGATTATATTTATCAGTAATTTTGACATTTTTCCTTTGATCTCACCACATCAGTAACTTAGACATTTTTTCTTTGATCTCACCACATCAGTAACTTAGACATTTTTCCTTTGATCTCACCACATCAGTAACTTAGACATTTTTTCTTTGATCTCACCACATCAGTAACTTAGACATTTTTTTTTTGATCTCACCACATCAGTAACTTAAGACATTTTTTCTTTGATCTCACCACATCAGTAACTTAGACATTTTTTTTTGATCTCACTACATCAGTAACTTAGACATTTTTCCTTTGATCTCATCTCATCAGTAACTTAATCATTTTTCCTTTGATCTCACCACATCAGTAACTTACACATTTTTTCTTTGATCTCACCACATCAATAACTTAGACATTTTTCCTTTGATCTCACCACATCAGTAGCTTAGACATTTTTCCTTTGATCTCACCTCATCAGTAACTTAGACATTTTTCCTTTGATCTCACCACATCAATAACTTAGACAATTTTCCTTTGATCTCACCACATCAGTAACTTAGACATTTTCCTTTGATCTCACCACATCAGTAACTTAGACATTTTTTCTTTGATCTCACCACATCAGTAACTTAGACATTTTTTCTTTGATCTCACTACATCAGTAACTTAGCCATTTTTTCTTTGATCTCACCACATCAGTAACTTAGACATTTTTCCTTTGATCTCACCACATCAGTAACTTAGATATTTTTCCTTTGATCTCACCACATTAGTAACTTATACATTTTTTCTTTGATCTCACCACATCAGTAACTTAGACATTTTTTCTTTGATCTCACTACATCAGTAACTTAGCCATTTTTTCTTTGATCTCACCACATCAGTAACTTAGACATTTTT
>MJUT01003428.1:684241-731560 GCA_002080005.1 Gigantidas platifrons
CCTGTGTTACTCATCTTTTTAGTTTTCTGTGTCTTGTGTTTTCTGGTGGGGTCTGTACATGTGTTACTCATCTTTTTAGTTTTCTATGTTGTGTTTTTCCTTGTTTTAGGTGTCTTTGTTATGTGTCTTGTGCCTAATGTTGCCTGTGTCTCTAAAATGTCCATTCTCTATTGCCCCATCAATTTTCTCTCACATTTATTTAAGAGTGATTTAAAAGAGTTAAATTATTAAACTTAATGCATGTTAATAATTTAATTCCTTTTAAATAAAGTCAGTGTATTGTAAAATATTTGGTCAAAGGGAGATAATTTCTTCTTTATTTTGTTTGTTATTAAAATCTAATTTCAAAATGTAGACAATACCTCATTGCTGGATCCATATAATATTTCCAATCAGCCTCTACAAACCAAATTAACAGAGCACTTATTATAACTATCACAGATCCTAAAGCATCCCCTAGTACATGTAAAAATACTCCTCTCATGTTTAACTGTGCACTAGATTCTGAAATAATACAAAAGAATAATACAAACTATTAAGTATTTTCAGAAAATCGATACTTGATTAAGCTCGTAAAAAATGATATATTATATAAATATGATATTACTCACACAAATTAACATTTAATTCTATTGTACTAAGGTTTTTGCAAGGTATGTACATTTTGTACATTTTTACTGTGAAAAGCAGTGCTTTTTGCAAAACATGTCTATGGAAAATTTACCAGTATTTTCAATAAACGCTTAGTCCAGAAAATACAAACTGTCTCAGTGGTGCAATGATTAGCTGATCGCCTCAAGTGGAATAGACCATAGAAATGGTATTTGCTACTTCCAGGGGTGTGGAATTGCCATGCCCGACTCGTCCGACTCGTACATAGAACCTGCCGGACAAGTATATTTTCCTGGCTAGCTTGTCCGGGGACAAGTAAAGATCAACAAATAAAAATAATTTCTAATTAAAGTTATCTGGAAAGACAATTCCTCAAATGATATTATATCGTAAATATTGACAGTTATATAGATAAATGTTTTTTTTTATTGGAAACGATCACGTCAGTGGTGTTCCGAAAGCAGCTAAAAATAACCAGAATTGTACAAGTTCTAAGTTGAGTATTACAACCCGATTGCAATGATAATTGTACTGCATTTACTAATGACAACCGGGACCGTGTAACAGGTTTTTATTGGAGTTCCGAATGTGACGTTTCCTTGCTTGTCCATAGCTTTTCATAAACAAAAAGGGCCTTACATCCGTGAACATATAATACAAATCGGGTTGCAGTCGTTACAATGGACAAATATTTGATAATAAAAAAAAGATTCTGGCCTCAATGAACATCACGAGAAAGTTAAACGCAAAACTCTAGCAGAAAAGGACACAAAATGTGAGGAAAAACACCCAAGTGGCTAGCCGATTTCTCATGTTTACTGCTGGATTCTGATAGTGTCTCATATTGAAATATCTGCAGAATATACTCTGATTTTGCTGACTAGAAATCATTAATGTTTATTGGCAAAATCGTGGACAGAATGGATGCCTATCTTCCCACCAGTCATCTGCAAAGTATGAAGACACCACTAAAACTAAATACTAGTACATGACTGTTTTGATTGATAAATCCATTGTCAAGGTTAATCAAAATGAACTTCATTGAGATGAGATTTTTTTTAACACAGCTTATTCTGTATCTAAAAACAACCAGCTATTCTCTGACTGCATATTCCTATCTGAAATCCAAATTTAAAATGGCCTTCATTTGGGCAGTGATCACGTAGGCAGGGATGTTTGTGTTAACTTTATTAAAACTATATTTCATATTTTACGCAATGATGTAATAGACAATATAAACAAGTTCAATTTAGCAACTGTGTTTATAAGTATCAAATGTTTGTACAAAAAAACAGGACAAGTAGGATTTTGTCCGGACAAGTAACTTTTTTCAGATGACTTACCCGGGGACAAGTAGAACATTTCAGTATTTCCACACCCTTGACTTCCCAGCTAAACATGTAGCATTAAAAGACAGGTTGGCTCGGAATCAGGTTGTGTAGGGGGAGGGTTAACCCTGCCATATTTTTGTACCTGTCTCAAGCCAGGACCTGGATCTCCAGCATCATATGTCATGGCCCTTTCTAAGTTCAATGATTTGTGGTGAGAGGCAATTATTCGTTTTTGTTGATTTTGGAGGAATTGTTGAATATTACGGCTTAAACTTTCTTTTCATAAGATAAAAAAATAAACTGACCTGTTTTAACGTCTGCTATTTCTATGACAACTCCTTCTACATCAGTTGTAACATCTTCACAGATACTAGTACGATTAGGAGCACCATGACTGTGAGAATGTTCTACATTACCATTGGGTGGTTTATTTACAAGAGCCTCTCTTTCATGACCATGACTATGACTTCCACCTCCTCCATGAGAATGACCTAAAAAAGAATTACAAAGATTATTAACTCTATCTTTACTCTGTGTATGGCATATCTTCACTAATAACACGTCTTCTAATGGTGCTTCACATATCTCTTAAGCATTGCATAAAATATAAAGCTTGTTAGTTAGTGAAGGTGTTGCTGTATTCAATGGCTGTAATATAGCAATAAATAAGCTGGTGTCCATCATGTTTATTATGTAGTAAATAACTTATTATTTAACCTGGAGTATTATTGGTCTTGCACCTGGTTTTTATTCGAGTTTGTGTTTTCCAAACTCGTGTTCTTTTGCTTCATTTTTTAAACCATGATTTTGATAATTACTGAATTTACTAATGGTAATTAGCAATGGTGAAAAGTAGTTGTCACTTTAGACTGTGAAAATTTAAATATATATATTATAGAAAAACAAAAAAGATGGAAGGCTTTAATTAGACCTGCTTTTTGACCATCAAGGGTTGACAGGTATGTAATGGTCATTAGCAATGGTGAAAAGTACTTGTCACTAAGACTGTGAAAATTTAAATATATCTATTATAGAAAAACAAAAAAGATGGAAGGCTTTAATTAGTACCGGTACTTTAATTGACTGTAATATGAGGTTAAACTATATCTCCAGTCTTCACCAAAAATCATTAGCCTTAAGCCCCAGTCTAGTAAAAATTAGTTTGGGCATGTAAAAATTGCATAAAATTTGCTTAATCAAATGGAAAAAATTCTTTTAAAATGCCATTCTGGCTAGTTTGTCAAAGTGTTTTTTGGCACAGACTGTACCTACATTGGCCAAGAACAGAATAGAATAGAATAGAATAGAAAACTTTATTTTAAGTCGGGTTTACATATAACATTACAAACATAAGCTCTGTAGAGCTTTTTGCCGACAGAGAAATAGGCAATATATTATCATCACTGAAGTGTTTATTTACTTACATGGGTCGTCATGGCCGTGATCGTATGGTAGTTGGATTTACAACTGCCTATCACCACTGATGATGTGAGTTCGAATTCCGCTCAGGGCGAAGTGTACAACATTATGTGATAAAGTTTGTCAGTGACTTGCAACAGGTCTGTGGTTTTCTCCAGGTCCTTCGGTTTCCTCCATCAATAAAACTGACTGCCACAATATATAACTGAAATATTGTTGAAAGTGGCCTTTAAAAAACAGTCCTATCAAACAAATAAACAATTTATTTTACTTACCATGATCATGAAATAAACATAAACCAATTACATTAACTAGAAGTCCTAGACTTCCTACGATCAGTAATAACTTAGGATCTTTGATTTCTTCTATTTCAACTAAGCGTTTGAGTGACTCCACTAAGATAGAGAAACATAGCGCTATCAGGAATACAGCATTTACAAAAGCTCCTACAATTTCTGCCCGTATCCAACCAAATGTATTTTTCTGTGTCTGCCATTTAGAAATCTGGAAAAAAAAACAATAATATTAAAATCATAGGTATCTAATTTAATGAACATGACACATTTCTGGAATAACCTTCGTCGGGTACGCTCCTAGTCAAAAGATTGGAAAGATGATTTCAAGTCGTTGGGATTCATGTTTTGGAAAAGTTTTGTTGTAAAAAGTTCTGGTTTAGCACACAATATGAACTGGAGAGTTTGGCACCCAATTTTAACCTATTCTGGAGAGATGTAATTGTTAATGATGCCAAAATACATGAAATTCCGTTCACAGCCCTTGCAGAAATTTGAGCTCAACCACTTTGGTTCAACACTGAGATAAAAATTAATCATAAAACATCAGCTTTGGACCAGAGTGGGTACATGTATATACATTATTAATGATTTATTAAAAGATGACCGTAGCTTTTTTATTTTAATATAAGATAAGATAAATTTTATTTAAAGTCAGCATGCTTAAAACAACAATACAAGACAAGCTCTAGTGAAATTTTATCCAACAACTTTGCTTCTTCTTCAGTGATAGAGTAGTATTTATTATGATACTTTAAATAATTTATAGTGTTATATTTAGATAAGAAAATCTACTTTTTGTAACATAAAATAAATTGGTCCTTAAATATATCACCTGTACTTGACATTTTATATACAATTGATATTTTGTTGTCCTGATTTGCTTTATTACAAAACAAAGATTTTAATAAAGGTAGCATACATTTACTTAATATATATATTTTTTTTTTATCAGATTGAATAATCATGCATGAAGGAGAAAATTTGCATGGCCATCAGCCCTTAAGGATATAATAATAATAATAATATAAAATTGACACACATGAACAAGAAGTAGCAATATTTATATACATGTTGAATATCTAATCATAATATAAATCATTGTACATCAAAATTCTACCTGTTTAATATCCTAGAATAATTCAAAACCTAGCCATGGGGTTTGTTTCTTTATACATGCATATGATATACAATAACTAAATACATGAACACTAGCTGAATTAGTAGGATAGGAGAATCATAAAATTACCGTCTAGAATAAAAACACGTACGTACATGTAGATATCAAATTTAGTACGCACGATACATTTCTGGAATAACCTTCATCAGGTACGTTCAAATAGAAAGAAGATTGGAAAGTAAAATAATGTAAAATTTTGGGAGCAACAAAATCATAGGGCCTAAAACATAATAGCCAAAATCATCTAAAGTCATCTATGTAGGAAGAAGGAGAACCTTAGAAGACATCATAACTGCATGATGAAGAATTAGGAGATAACTGGATTGTATTTTAAGCTTTGCAGATGTAAATGGTCAGTTTTATGATCACAAATTGAGCTTACCTAGCGATGTGTAGTGGAAAAAGGTAAGCAGATATTTGCGACAGTAAAACCAAGAATTACGTCCGTAAAGCTTAAAATACAAAAAAAGCAATAAAAAAAAATGAATCCCCTGCTATATTTTATTTGTACATAATGTACCTGTACCTACCCTCACAGAGGCAAATCCAACAATTAAAGCTACTACATCTGACAGCATATGAAATGAGTCTGCTACTAAAGCTATAGAGTTAGTTACATATCCCACGATGATCTCCACAAGGAAGAAAGACGCCGTCATGGCCAACATGGTCAACAGTCGACATGTCTTTCCAGAGTATTTTCCCATTTTGAATGTCCAATTTATTTTTTATCCAGCTGAAAGAAAACAAAATTGAAATTCTGTAATAGATGAAAACGGCAACATCTGTCAATTATGTTACTGGGATATACAAGATCTTCTAGTTGATAGATTGGATACTGGTGACAATTCCCTGGGATCAACCAACAGATCTGTCCAGCATGTCTATAGGTGATGGGTAGGAGATGTCCTCTCAATAGCGGTATGTTCTGCTATACAGAAAGCCTGACAGATGTCCATATTCATGATAATAATCAATCATATACATCATGGACAAATGTTAACATGTTGATATTTCTGGCCCGTGGTTCATATTTTGTAGAAACAGATGCTGCATCTTTCAGTCAAAATTACATGTTATTATGACAGGGGTGTGGCTCAATAGCTTTATTAAGGCTAACATGAAAAGTGTTATTATGACAGTGACATGTAATAGAGCAACAGTTTTTTTCAACCCATTTATTATGACAAAAAATAACCCAATTGCAGGATAAATAGTGGTATACATTGTATCACTAGTCATACCAGTTTAAAAACATTGATAAATGCTAACTTGTGTACAATGGGAAAATGAGAAAAATCTGTTCAAATCACTCTAGTTATGCATGATACATTGTACATTTTTGTATTTAACCAGCTTTCAGGAAAATTTTGTCTAAATTGGTTTTTATCATGATCAGGACAAGAGACCAAAATTGTCCATGATCAAAGTTATTTACCTTGATATTTTGACAAAAAGCATGTTTACTGTGATTTAAAAAAAACAAACTTGTGTGTATATAATACAATAGAATTAGACTTTTCCCAGATTTATATAAATTATTTTGGCAAATCAAGGGCACAATTTCAGAAAAAAAGAGAGTGGTACATTCTGAAAACGAATTTGGTCTGTCTTTATGGTCCCTCACCCTGAGTATAAATTTCAAATAATTTGCTTTAGGGGAACCTCGGTTATTGAGTGAGAAGCAAAATTTGTATTTCTCCGCAAAGTGGCACAACTACATGTACATAACGGAATTCTGTCGGTAAAGTCCAAAATCTAACTTGGCCAGGATTTCATTAAAATTTTCCTTTACCTTACAAGTGCATACATTTCAAATACAGGATACATTGTACATGTATGAATGCTTGTTTGTTTGATGGTGCTTAACGCCACTTTCAACAATATTTCAGTTATATCGTGGCAGTCAGTTTTATTGGTGGAGGAAACCAGAGGACCAGGAGAAAACCACCGACCTGTTGCAAGTCACTGACAAACTTTATCACATAATGTTGTTCACCATGCCCTGATCGTGATTCGAACTCACAACATCAGTGTTGATAGGCACTGATTGTATAGGTAGTTGTAAATCCAACTACATTACGATCACGCCCATGACGGCCCCCTACGTATCCATCACCTAGCGGTGGGGGCATAAAAATATCTAGCACCAAATATCATTTACCCCCGGTAAGCTAAAGTTTCAGACGGTAAACCCAATCATTAACACCATTCTCTATCCAGAGTTGTCGTTCCTGCTACGCTACACAACATCTCTGTCAACGCTCATTTTACAAAATTCTTGTAAAGCTTAGAAACAGTAAAAAAATGTACTTAAAATTGTTTTAATTATTGTAAATATCAATAAAGACGAAAATAAATCACTCATTTCAAATCAATTCTCTCTTAAATATGATTTTACCCCCCACTTCTTGGAGAACTATTTTGCGGAGGTAAAAATTAAAAAGTTAAAAACGATCACAAATCATTTTTAAGAGAGAATTGATTTGAAATGAGTGATTTATTTTCATCTTTATTGATATTTACAATAATTAAAACAATTTTAAGTAGATTTTTTTTACTGTTTCTAAATTTTACAAAAATCTTGTGCAATGGGCATTGACAGAGATGTAGTGTAGCGTAGCAAGGAATGACAACTCTGGATAGAGAATGCATTAACACTAGTGATGGGAATCAGAAGGAATTTCATAATCGATCATCAGTTTCACATGAATAACTAATTATCGGTTATAATCGGAAAAAAGGATGTTTTGATGAAAACAACCTATTTTATGCAAATTTTACATCATATCCCTTATTTAGTTATTATATAATGTAATGTATGTTGTTTGTACTTTATTTTAAGGTAGTTTAACCAAATTAAACATGTTATAAGTCTGAGAAGCACCATGTCATAACTGTGAATGCATAATTTGCTTTTCGGTCAGAAATCTACAAATTTGACGATTTTTTTTTAGCTTTCACTGTACTTATTATACTTTTAATGGACATTAGAAATATAATAAAAAAAACAACTATTTAACACAAATGATGAAATATGAAACTGTTATGTTCTGCTTAATTACGACATAAGATTTCCATAAAATCAAAGTGAAAGTGAAAGTAGAATTTTTCAATTAATCGGAAATAGATTTTTGGGCTCGATTGCTTGGTTTAAGACACCAACCAACTGATTATCGGTTATAATCGATCATCGGAACACCACTAATTAACAACCTGTCAGAATTGTCATAAATACTGTCAGAGGGTGGAATGTCTTGAGCCTCGAGGCTGATTTACTATTTTGGGGCTGGAAAGACTGGAATTTCTGCGAATTGCAAAAAGTGTGAACAAAATAATTATCTTGGATAAATCATGGAAATCCTGCATAAGTTTGTTTCTACTTTCCTTAGAACAATGTAAAATTTCAGTTAAACAAATAATTTTAGTTCAAATTTTAAACTCAATGTTAAAAAATACAAAATGTGTAACTTACCACTCAAACTCTTCTATTTGTTCTGAAAACTCTGATAGATCTACAAAATATATCTGTTGATGTAGTTCATTATATATGTACTTTAAAATTAATTTCACTAATTAATTAATTCTTGACAAAATGTCTCTTCAAAATTTTAAACTTCCAACTAGCTGTATCAGAAAGTATTTGTGCACAGTACACTAATCTGCACTCTGCTTTTTCCTACGTTCCGAGTGCAAAATTATTTAAAGGGTATAATTGTCACTCTACCATTTTTATTCTTGAAAATGTATTGTTAATGTTTATATAAAAAAGTACATGAAATCAAATTAAACAGCAAAAAAGATTGTTGAATGGGTGGGGTGTTGGTGTGCAGTGGGAATACATGTATTTTAAAGAAAATATGGTTTCTCAATTTTTTTGTAATCAATTTTTCAAGAAAACATAAAACAATAAATTAACAACAAATAGGAACTTAGCTTAACAAAACTGTTCACTACTTTTATTCAAGGTTTTTGCTTATGATTCTCATCATCTGCACAAAGGAAAGAATTAGATGGCATCACTTACATGTATCTGGTTAACTGCTAAATACATGTACATGTATTAATTACAAATTGTACCATTTATAGAAGGATTCCAGAGTATGTACATGTTGTATATAACATTCCCTGACGAACTGTTTACGAATGAACACAATAAAGAAAACGAATGGATGAAAAACGATCAAATGAAATAAACTTGAATCGTTCATATGAGCAAACAAACGACAGAATCGTATATGTGCACGCTTCTAACGTTTGCATAGAAATACTCTTTTATTGTTTTTCTGACAAACGTTCTAATAGCTTGCTATTATAGACGCAAGCTACAAACGTTGGTATAGACACATCCTTCTATCGTTCGTATACACAGACGCTCGGGTATGGTATGACAATATAACGTGACTGATTGCGACTGTAACATACATTTGTAACACAGCTACATTGTACACAATGTACATGTACAAATCCTAATTATTTTTTTTTAATAAGAATATATTTATAAATACTACTGGTCGAGGACCAATTATCGCCATCTTTTTTCTTGTTTTTGTTAGATTATTTCTATGCAGTCCAATACACCCCTTCAAGGGCCTCTTAATTTTGAATGCTACCAATCGACTTACCTTGGATGGAAATATAAATAAGTTTTATGTGCATGCTCGTATCAGGGACCCTTTGTAAAGTTGTTGATTTTACCACTGAATCAGGAAGGAAGAGTACCAATTATCACCATCTTATTAGATGTGAGAAAATATAAATATAAATCAACAGTGAAGTTAAAAGAAATGGCCTTACCACAATAAATGAAGGTTGATTGATTGATTGATGTTTAACGTCCAGAGAGCAATTTTTCAGCTATATTCAGGACGAGAACATGTTTACAGATAGGCCAATGGGTAAAAAAAAAAAAATTAAACGCCACAGGACTCGAAACAAGGAAAGGTGATGGGCAGGGACGGAGAATTTAGCAAGTGCAACAGATCTCCTATGGAACACTCATCATGAGCATAATGCTCATTATGAGCTGTTACACTGGGTTCTGTAATGTGCGAAGAGGGTGGCAATCTCTCAAAACGGGACCTCGGTTTTATTTACGTCTCATCCGAAGGACGGGTTGGTTGTGAATTCATACATCCCGCACACCCGACGGACGCCCCCTTCAAGCCAAAGAAGCTCTCGGTCCCATTTCTATACCCCGGGGTTCCCACAGGGTTGGCTCCTTTCAGAGGACTAGTGCCTCTAGGACAGAGAAACCTGGTGCCTATTCTACACCCCGCACACCCTCTGGGAGGGGGGTCAATAAATGAAGGTGTCACCAGTATTTTGCGATCATTAGAACACCAATTATAATTTCTATATTTTTTTCTGTTAATAACAGGGACTGGCATTTCCGCTCCATCTGCGTGACTCCCAATGAGGTTATATAAAGAGGTATGGTTTCGAATGGGGTTTTACCTGATTTCTTTTGAATTAGCCAAGATACAAAGATAGGATTTTGCTGTCTGCTCTGTCCCCGTTTATTATTGTTGTCTGCAAAAAATGGACCGGAAATTTGTGTGCATTTGCGAGTCACGTGCAAGTTGGTGATAATTTTACATGGCGACAATTGGTCCTCAACCAGTTAATAAAATATTTTAAGAAAAATTTGAAGATACAAAAATGTACCAAGGGGGAGGGGGTAATTTTAATATCTTATTATAAAAATCAACAAATAACTGATAAACAAAATAAAATTTATTTTATTTTATATTTGTAACATAAATACGCATTTTTCCTTTGATGTTTTTATGCAGTAATCAACTTAAAAATAGTTAACTTTTACAAACCATGGTCTAACATGAAGATCTTGATGTTATTCCATGATTATGACATCACATGAGAATAATAGTGAAGTTTCTATGGAAGTGGAAGGAGCTTAAGTCATGGTATAATATAAAGATCTACATGTTATTCCATGGTTAACACGGACGTCGAAGAGAACACCCTTTTGTCAATCATGTAATTTCTGTTACAAACCATGTTAATGTATACCATGGATCTTACTCATGAACTTATTTACACCAACTCGTCCTTCGGATTCGTTTGTTTAAATAAGTTAATTCATAAGATCCATGGTATATATAATTTTTATTTATTTATCTATTTGTTTGTTAAACCTTGTTCATCTCTTTCGTTATTTATTCATTGAAATACCTTGGTTGGGTTTGGAATTAATTTTTTCTCTGTATTTTGTGTCAGAATAACTAAACTTGGTAGTTCGGATGAAATGACTTGAACCTGGAGGCTAAATTTAGTTTTTTTTAAAAACATTTTTAAGTGACTGAAAATTTCTACGATTGTCACTCACAAAGTTTTGAAAAAAAAAATATCCACAGTATGTTAATTTAGCTTTTATCTTAAATGAATGTTCCATTCATGAATATACCACGTGGGTTGTTATCATCTAATTCAGATTCATTCTTGAACAAAATGTAACTTACCACTTGTATCACAATCTTCACTGAAGACTTCAGATATATCGGTACAGTAGTAGATTCTATATTATTTCGGCAATTTTCTGGAAATTGCGACCGTATCTGTAGAATATTGGATATTTGTTTAATCTGTCGTAGTTTAAACTATTGTTTCCGTATGAATAACTCAAAAATTCTTAGCTTCCAACCATCAGTATCGGGGAAAGGATTGTGTGCACACTGATCTACAATTTCTTTCACATCTGCACTCGGCCTTTTTCCCACGTTCTGTGCGCAAAAATATTCATAGGTTGCAAAGGCGATCCATAATTTACCACAACTGGGTATAGTTTTTTCTAATAGATCTTTATTTTACACATTTCTCTTCAATGGTGATATTAAGTATACAAAGAAGATTTAATTAGCCAAAATAATATAGAAAGTTAAATCAGCTGATTTGAAAACAAATTAGACATTTTTTCTGTACCTTTCTTTTCGGAGAACATATATAAGGGACATAACCATGCTAAACTTCTTCTTTTATGAAAAACCACTCCACTGTCTGGAGAACCACTGATATGTAAATGTACTGAGTTCAATCACACTGGTTTATATTGAGTTTCGTGTTGAACAATCTTTAGTTTTATATATGTAGTGCTTTGTAAACCATTGTTTATCCTTTTTATTTTGACATAGCATTGTCTATCCTTCAACTTACGATTTCTGGTTACCCTTTGAGCTGCACATAATGCTGTATCGAGTACACCTCGCCTTAGCGGGATTCGAACTCACAAACCAAGTTCCATATTGCAAACAAACCGTGACAAAACCGAAAAAATAAAAAATCTAAAAGAAGCACTTTTGATAAAGTCAATGTAATTGTCATGTTTTAAATTTCAATTATTTTGTTTTCTTTATCTTGAAAAAAACCCCAACGTGCCTTGTGCACTATACAGGCTAAGAAATCGGAAAAGGTGTTTAAAAACACATTCAAGCATTATGAAACAAACGTTACCAAACCTAAAAAGATAATTAAATCTAAAAGATGCTCTGCATAAAGTGTCATTATCATATGTTTTTCAAATTTTAATGATGTTTTTCTATACTGCCAAATCCTGACTCTTGTAATTTAAATAACACTAGATAGTTAGATTAAAAACAAATTCCAGATTACTGAAACAAACGTTACCGAAATAGAAAAATTCTACAAGATAAGTGTCATTATTATATTTTGTTTTTCTTTAAGTAATTTTTCAAACGACACTCAAATTATTTATTTTACCATGATTATCTTACCCAAAGCTGTGAACAAAAAGTGGTAAAAAAAAAACGGTCGTAAAAAATGGAATTTTACGTTACTTTTTGGTACCTTTGTCAAAAGAACTCACCATGTAATGCTACAACATACTAAAAAATGACTGTGGTATTTGATAAAAATTATTGTTGCTTCCAAGATTCAATTATTGTGATACTTATCAAACTCTTTAATTTCAACTTTAACTCATTATTAGTTACACAGTGTGTTAGTGACCTAATACGTTATATACGGGGTCAGTAAATTCCATATGGGGCGAGACGAAGTTAGGTCACTAACACACTGTGTAACGAATATTACCGACTACCCTTTGGATTTGAAGTTCTGAGTTTTTTCTTACTTTTATGAGTCTATACTCAAGAATTCATAAAATAATTGAAAAATACAAACTTTCGATATTTTATATCACAGAAAAATATCACATAATGTTCAGCAAGAACAGTCAAAATTTTCACAAAAACAATAAACTGTTTTCAAAACCATGGAAATAATGTTTAAAGAACACAAGTAATTTCCCAAAATACACCAAGTCAACTATTACTTATTAATGGTAATTTACTAACCCTGTATGAAATTTACTAACCCTGTATGAAATTTACTGACCCTGTATGAAAAACATACAAGAGGCTCAGACGCCCTTTATGAGTTATACAGGGCGTCCACGTGTTTACGTTAAACCAATCATTTTCTTACATTTATGTAGGAGGTAAGATATTATTAGTAACACACTGTGTAACGAATATATCTTACCGACTACCCTTTGGATTTGAAGTTCTGAGTTTTTGTTCTTACTTTTATGAGTCTATACTCAAGAATACATAAAATAATTGAAAAATACAAACTTTCGATATTTTATATCACAGAATAATATCACATAATGTTCAGCAAGAACAGTCAAAATTTTCACAAAAAAACAATAAACTGTTTTCAAAACCCTGGAAAGAATGTTTAAAGAACACAAGTAATTTCCCAAAATACACCAAGTCAACTATTACTTATTAATGATAATTTACTAACCCTGTATGAAATTTACTAGCCCTGTATGAAATTTACTAACCCTGTATGAAATTTACTAACCCTGTATGAAAAACAAACGGGAGGCTCAGACGCCCTGTATGAGCTATACAGGGCGTCCACGTGTTCACGCTAAACCAATCATTTTCTTACATTTATGTAGGAGGTAAGATATTGCGTGTTCCAATAGCCACATAAAGATATACAACCATGGCTGTCGGTCTCGCCGGTCAAGTTCATTGTAACTGTCGATTTTTCGTCTCCCATTATGTCTGGTTTTCATGATAGAGCTGGAAATCCATTTTTAGGTTGTTCTTGTTTCAGAACAATTTCAACCCAAATTAGTGTAGTGTCATTGCTTAGTCTTTACGAATCAATAGTTGAACCAAATATTGACAACAAAACACACCACAACACGGTCTCTACAAACACCGCAAAGGACCTCCTTTGTGCACAAAGGACTATAATGCGCATTTTAATCGGCACAAAGGACCTACGTATTAAATATTAAGTTAGAAAAATAATATAATTCACGAAAAGACGTATGAATTTTATATGTTTAGGTTAATTTGTCACAACTTAAAAAAAAAATCAAAAAATCAAAAAATGTTTATTGGATAAAGCACAGAAGATATTGGCGTAATCCAAGCACAAAAGACAAAATAAACATAATACTTGATACCAATAAAACATATATATACTCAAACATGATTGTTCAAATTATCTTATCTTATAGGTGACCTTTAATATCATATACCGATATCTTAGTAGGTCCAGCTGACACGGAGTCAAATTTGTTAATTTCAAACGCCTTTTTTAAGAAAGAGCATATTTCTCTAACACTTTTTGAGTTAGTTGGGTTCAGTAATTTTCTGATTGAATGGATGTCATTATCAACATCCAAAAAGATTTTATATTTTCCTCTCAGACTTTCATATTGTGGACAATTCAAAATAAAGTATTTTTCATCTTCCATTACGTTTTTACAAAATTTATAAAATCTTTCTGAGGCCGGAATTTTCGGTCTTGAGTACCTCCCAGTTTCAATTGCCAAGGAGTGTGCACTTACTCTTATTTTTGTCAATAATGATCTTTTTGATCTTGTTAAATTAAATTTAAGATAATCTTTTAAATCAAAGGATGAGCAAATATTGCTCTAAAAACGTATTTTTTCTTCATTACTTGCTCTAATTGATCAAGTACTTTATTTCTGAAGTAGTTTTTCTATTGCTAATTTAAATTCCAGGAAAGAAATATCTAGAGATTGTAAATTTAATAGCCCTTTTAAGTTGATGTAAGGGTTGTACCCAACATGTACTTTTTTTAAGTATAGTTTTTCATCTTCTGCAAATGCAAATTTTAATTATTTAAATTTGGTTTCATTCTTAGACTCCATGTCAGCTAGTCTAGCATAAAAATTAAACATCAGTTCATATGACTTGATACATAGTAGGTAGTAAATTACAAGTTCATTTCTCACTGCAAGGTTGGAAGCCTTAGTGTGAACACCCACAATATCGTGTATGATCATATTCTGAACCTTTTCAAAAGGGAGTTTATCAATTGAATCGAAGTTCAACTTAAATTATGATATCCATACTTCAGACCCATATGTAAGGATAGGTGAAATGAGTGAGTCACATAACTTTATCAATTTTTCTACCGATGTAAAATTTGAATAAGGTAGTTTTTACTTCAGTGCAAAATATGCTTTGCGTGCTTTGTCAGCCAAATGTTCAGCTGCTATCCTTATTTTACCGTTATTGTCAAATATTATTCCAAGATATTTATATTCATTCCTATTATCTAGGGGTCGAGGACCAAAATAAAAATTCTACCTGTCAATTACTGTCCTATTTTTACTTTTTGACATGATGATAAATTGTGTTTTCCGTGGGTGTTCACCTTAAGGGAGGGACCATTTAACTTGCAGGGGGGGGGGGGCGTTATGGTTTAAAAAAAAAAATATACTGATTCCCAATGTTGCTGAAAAAAATATTCTGATTTTGGTGGAGGAAAAAAAATAATCTGATTCAGAGTTTTTGTCATATAACCTAATGTTTAATTCTGGGGAAAAAAAATCGCACTTCGCGCGACAAACAAAAAATATTCTCACTCTTGTGTTGTCCGAAAAAAAAAATTCTGAATGAAAAAAAAAGCATACCCCCTACAAGTTAAATGGTCGGTCCCTAAGTCCCCAATAACTGTAAAAGGATTGCAAGGTGCCTACACAATGTTGCAAGCCAGAGGGTGACTCTGAAATTAATATTAAATCATCTGCATAGAGAAGGTGATTACATTTTATTTGGTCCAGTGACACTGGATTGGTAAAATTAAGGTTGAAATAAGAAATAATGTCATCGACAAATATTTAAAAAGGGTCGGGGTTAAGCTATCCCCCTGTTTTACTCCTAAGTTTGCTTGGAAGGGATCACTTATATATTCACCGGTCTTACAACAATGCATTTGAACATTTCCCCCCCAACTCCTTTTTTGAGTAATTAAGTCAACATGACCTTTCTTGCAACACTGTCGAACGTCTACTGAAAATCTACAAAACATACAAATAAGTTCTTACTGTTATTATATACATACTTATTTATCAAAGTTTTTAGAATAAATATGTGGTCACTTGTCCTGTAACCTGCCCTTAAACCACCCTGATTAGAAGATGTTGAACGGTAATGAAGAAAATGAGTATCGGCACAGAACCGAATATACGGAATTTATTATAATATAATATTTAGCATTATTGTATGTTATTTTATAGAAATTAAATAATATACGTGATTTGATAAAAAAAAATATATATATATGAATGAAAAATGTTACATTTTATCAAGGATTTGTATACTATACAAATCCTTGATTTGATGTTTTATTAGTAATTTAAAAATGTGATAACTGTAAGGTATGAATTGCCGGTACGACAATGTACATTCACGTCGTGTAAAAATGTGTCACAGAATTTATAATACACGATGAAAGAAAGTACGTCTACAGTAAAGAATTTGGTAATAAATGTATAAAAAAAATGTTTAAGATAGATTAAAAATAAAGCGTAATGATAGGTCACGATAAATAGTTCAAAGAAGCAGTTGTTTGGGGCGATAATTAATTAATAAACTACAATGTACACAGATTCATGAATAATAGATAATGCTTTCATATCACTTATGAAATCGAAAAACAGAGAAAATCAAAAATACTTACAAAAACACGAAGTAAAAATATCAAAAACAATCAAAGAACTGTGGAAGGAAATGCACAAATTGGCGCTGGCTTGTGTTTTCATACAAATCAAAATTGAAAATCACAAAATTTCTATCAATTCTGTTGAGAATTGACAGAACTTTCAGAGAATTTAGAGTTATTCAAGATGCACCAATTCAATTATTCAGCATGTTCTTATACATTTATAGAGGTCAGGGGCGGATCCATGATTTCAAGTTGGGGGGGGGGGGGGTCTTGGATCCGCCCCTGGAGGTTAAATAAATATAGTCATACATTTGTTCACGGATGTCATTTTATACTTGTAATCAGGAAAATGTGTCGAGTGGTGTTTTATGTTCGGATGAACATGTGAAATAGAAGATAAATATATAGAACAGCATGGTAATTCTATTTTGTACTCTTTCCCTATGAAATGAAACAAACTCGAAGCAATAATTAAAATAATATTTAATTATTGCTTCGAGTTTGTTTCATTTCATCCGAACATAAAACATTTCTTTTCTTCACTGGGCTAAATAACAAAGACAAATATATTTTTGGGATGGCGAGCTTACAGAAACAGTCGATCAACATTTAATAAAATCATTTATTATACCTCAGTTGTAATTTTCTATATAAAAATCAGCTCGATAGTTTTACTATTTTTCCAGGCTTATGTCGAGAAGTTTACTTCACCGGTCAATAGTTTCCAACTATTTGACCGACACTGTCACATTGTTTCGCGGAATTTTAATGCCGTGTACGGATTGGTTACTTGGCTTTACTATTACATTCGGAACTAATCTGCTTTCGTAAGGAGGCAGGGGACAGTAGCCTCTATTTGTAGTATGGTGACATTTAAAAAAAAATTGAGACTTTATAACTAAAATGACTGACAATTCTTCAGTATAATTTCAAAGGTGATTCATTTCTTTAAAAACTTTTCTGCAAAAGTACAGTGGATTTGAGATTATAAGCTGCTACCCACACAGGGACGTTCCTGTACTGACCCAGTGTTTTTCGACATAGGATACCAGTTGAATAATGGCAGCCCCCATGTAAAGAGGTAATGCACAAAATTTTCATGGTCATTAGGGCTGTTGAAAGCGTTTTTTGGTAGGATGTTATGTGCAGATGAAATGCTTTTATTCAGTTTTGTCCCTGTGTTTTGCTTTTTGCAAATTCCATATTGTGGAAGTGTAGTACCGTCCGTACATTTTAGCGGTATTTTGAATTTGAAATTTCTAGATGTAAACCTCTTCTTTTTTTTTTAAGTGAGCAACAAATACCATTTTTGTATATTGACTGACAATTTCATTACTATTTCAATTTCATATCGGTTTCATTTGTTGGTTTGTAGTGTCCTTGACTAAATAATAGCAATAAATAGAAACGCTGTCAATTGCCGTAGATTTTGGTTAAAAGTACTGTCCCCAGCCTCCTAAAATTCGAGAGACACTACAAGTGTGCAGACGTTTCGAATATGACAGGTAGATAAATTTGTGTCCCTCACAGATGATAATTTAGCCAGAGCAAATTTTACAATAAGTATCCTATATACATTGTGTGTTTGAGTCTTACAAATAACCGCTGTATTTATTTCTTCTTTTCGATAAGATGAACGAGAATTTAAATTTTTATTTAAACAAAAGAAGTAACACACACATACACACCCATAGACGAGTTTTAATTTGTAAATAACAGGGATGCTTTATTTAGACATATTACATTAAATATAAATCGTTGCCGTTCACTGCATTCACTGGGTTCGAAAAATTGTAGATGTCTTAGATTGAGAGGGTCGTATGGAAAACCATCCAGAAATATTATGGTAACATTTTAATACATTATTTTACAATTATTTATTCATAAACAAATTTGTTGTTTGTAGGAGGGCTCATGTCTTATTTGTATTTGTTTGTGTATAGTGGTGTCCAACACATATTGTGTTGTGTTTTTGTTGTTTTTTTCTTCTTTGTGTAGTGTGACCTGTGTTGTCAGTTTCTCTTTCGGTATAATAAAACACTTATTAACTAGATATTCGGGGAATAGTAAGTTTATTGACCCCTTGATACCAACTATTGCCCTTGGCTTCGCCTCGGGCAATAGTTGATATCTCGGGGTCAATAAACTTACTATTCCCCTCATACCCAGTCAATAAGTATAAAATAATATATTTAAACAGATAATTTCATGTACACCGGTAAATAATTTTGATTTGACAACTGTTTTGTCATAATAAATGTCACAAGAGTCAGGTTCACATGAAGACATCTCTCACAAATCTACAAAATATAGATACAGAATATTAGAAATTATAACAATAATGTTTCACTATAAATAAAAAAACAAAAAAAAACGAAAAAAAAAAATCTAAAACCTGCATAAGGGTTTAAACAAAATTACCGAACTCCGAACAATCTTCCAAAGGGAAAGTCAAAAATCATAAGTATATAAACAGACAAAGTCAATCAACATCCAGAAAACTGGTAAAACCGTAATGACCCTGACTTGGTACAGGCATTTCCAAAGACATGGTGGGTTGAATAAGATTTTACGGCGCCAAACCTCCCGCTTTCATTACGATTCAAAGGTTCCGACTGTCACTATAACAGCATTTAAGACAACACTGGAACAAAATAGGTGAAATAATAGTCACGCAGTACTAAATTCAGTGAGGAGGGTGGAACATCTATCGTGAACCATCTCCATCAACAACCACGAGTCCCCTGAAGTATTTTAACTACGAAAGTAAGTGTCAAACACTCTTACGTCACACATTGACAAAAATATTTGACATTGTTGTTGACTTCCTTATCTTTATACAATTTCACTTTATGAAAATCCATCGTTCACCATTGTCTCTGCAGAGACAGAATATATTTCGACAAGATCTTGGTATCGGAAGATAAACTTTTTAGGAGATCGAATAAGGCGAATCTTTTTATAGCCCTGGTCCAGTAGCCTGTTTCTCAGACAAAATGACGTTTCAAGAAATCAGAATAATTGCTACTGGCCCTTGTATATACGAATCAATTGCGAGATGTAAATACCATATGCAGGAAAAGCTGGTATATTGCTGCACATATTTGGAAAATTTATTATTTTAAAATTGAAGTCGTCCCGTTTATCATAAATTTTGGTACTGAGTTGACCACTGTCATTAAATTCGAGGTATACATGTAAGTCCAAAAATGATTCGGACGAAGCTGTATCTGTGGTCTCTTTAATTTCCAGCTCTGGAGGATATATCAATGGAAGAAAATCTGCAAATGTAGAATTATTGATAGATAAAACATCATTAAAGGCTCTAGCTTCATGAATCTTTCTTATCTTTTACAAGCTTTTGAAGAAACTCCGACTCATATGAGTATAATATAAATCGGCTAGAAGAGGGGCACAATTCATACCCATTGGTATGCCGACGACCTGCTGAAACTGTGTCCCTCCAAAGGAGACAAATATGTTATCGATGAGGAACTCCAGCATACTGATCACTTGTTCCTCGGAGTAGCATGTTTTACCTTTTTGAATTTTTTTTGAAAAATATGTGGAATTGTAGCCTAACACAACAAATTTTGAGCCATCGTTTCTATGACTGAAAGCTTTGTAAATTGTTTCTTTTAAGCAGGTTTTTAATTTGTCATGCGGTAGGGTGGTATATAGAGTTGAAAAATCAAAAGTTTTGATGGAGGATACCTGAGAGAAAGATCTTGATTTAAGGTTATCCAAAAGATCTTTAGAGTTTTTCAAAATCCACATGTGATTTATGCCACTACGCGAGTAAACTGTTTCACAATATTTCTGTTGTCCATCTTTTACTGCAGACAGAATCTTTGTCAGGTGAATAGACAATTCTTTCATCGAACAAGTTGATGATCCCGCATATGCGAATCACATTTACTTACTAATTACTATAATTTCTTTATTTATCTTTCTATTTCTAAAATTGTATATTTATAGCAAACTTGGCAGATGTTTTCTGTTCAGGTGTAAGCTCTCGAATGACTAAATTCCCGCCATGTACCCGACCGGGTAGACTTTCTACCACGAGAAACACGTGCGTATTCATAGCCTACAGTTAGACTTATTTAGCCCTGTACCGAAAAGAAATTTATAGAATGAGATCCAGATTCATTCACGTCAGCATGTAATTATAGTTTGATATAGCTCCACCCATTTTTCACCTTTCTTCTCATGGGCATTATGATTTTTAATAAAAGTAGCAGTATTGATTGATTGCACATAATACTATTTTACAAACACCCAACTGGTGGGCAGATGGTAGGTATTGTAAAGGGGAGGCAGGGGCGTAGCCAGAATAATGGCAAGCTGTTTCGGCGAAGCGTCTGGGGCCGCTTAAGGCCTCCAGTGGGTTCAGAGCAGAGCGCTGGTAAGAGGTCCGCGGCGAAGTTATACAACAGAAAGGGTGACGTTTTTTTTTTTTTTTTATCATTTTGGAAGTTCTTTTAGCAACATGAAATACAGATCATTTTGTCCCTTCTTGATAATATCACTACGGACTAATGTGATGAAATCAGCTTTGAATGATTTGCATTTTATTAATAGTTTCTTTCCCTATCACTAGATATACCAAATAGCGATAAACACAAAGGTGAGAAAATATGCGTAAATTAATTAAGTTACGGTTGACTTTATCATTTAAAAAGTATTTCTCATCCTTTAACATTATTGGAATATGCTTTGCGCATGAGTATTAAGTTTATTTAGTCCAAAGATAGGCATGTTTTTTTGCCTTCTTTCGGGTCTTTCAGGAAGATCTTCCACCGAGGTGTGCAAACGAATGACAATTGATCTCTTCCACAGATAATCATAGAAGAGGCAATAAAATACGAAAGATTCAAAATGCCGACTTATGTTGCCGAATTTGTTATTTTGAATGAAATAGTTGATTTTATATATATTTGTGAAGGTAGCACAGATGACACTAGTCCGAGATTCCTCTGCCGTCCGACAGCATTTTTCGACTTGCTGGAGCGGCTACAGCAAGTCGAAAAATGCTGTCGGACGGCAGAGGAATCTAGGACTAAGATGACACCTTTGTAATATTATGTACAGTTGCGTCTTTGATGTATGTATCTCCCTATTTTTGATTGATTGATTTGATTATTTTTGGTGTTTAACGCCACTTTCAACAATATTTCAGCTATATCATGGCGACCAGTTTTAGTGGTGGAGGAAGCCGGAGTACCCGGGGAGAACCACCGACCATGGGCAATCAACTGGTAAACTTTATCACTTGCGGCTGCGAGTCGAGTGCACCTTTTTTGTAATTTACAAAGCCGGGTGCGAACTCACGCCGTATTGGTGATAGGCTTGTATGAGTTGTTAGATCCAGCGACCTAACTCATTGAGCCACCAGGGGCCCTATTTTTGAGAAATTTTGGCATTTTTGTACCATAAAAGAGCTGTTTCTGATAAATGTTGATCACAGATTCGTTCCGTCTATTTGATCTGGAGGAACATACAGACAGTGGACAAAAGTATTCAGACGCTTCCAATATTCCCTATATATTTCATATAAAACAACAATTTTTCAAAAATATATCTTGAAGTCAAATCATGTCCGATTTCGATAATCATTTGATCAACAAAAGCAGAAAGATATGGCGTTTATAGTAGTACTTTTTAAATAACCTTTTGAAGCATATTTAATATCAAATCGACATGATTTATACATGCCAACCCTACCGATTTACGCAGTAGTCTACCGAATTTTTAAGTCTTCTACCGCCTACCGAATTTAGAAGTTTTCCTATCGATTTAAAAAAAAAAGTGAAAAAATATATTGTGAATTGTTCATATGTTGATTATTCTTGTAGATTTCTTATGTTAACATCAAATTGCATGTGTCGACCCTATATAGATACTAATAATCCACTATATAGGGTCGACACATACAAATTGACATCAACATAAGATTGTATGAATATTGACACGAACAAGTTAAAATAAGGAAAAAGAGATGAAATAATAAAGAAATAAAGGAATTTTATTAAAAATAAATTTGTAAGCAGAAAGTTAGAAAAAGGGGGGTGGTAAGTCTGTACCACGAGCGCCTGTGATGTTAATCGGAATTTCAGTACGAGTACATTTCTATTTTTTTGTGTATTTAGATGAACCCTGAGACTGTTCTCGAAAGTATCCTAAGATTTGTCCTAAGATATGTCTTAAGACGATTTTTAGGATGATCTTGGGACCATCTTAGGACATGTCCTAAGAGTGATCTCGAAGCTATCTGAAGACTATCCTAACTTAGGATGTCTTAACTATGTCCTAAGTGTCAACACAACGATTAGGAAAATAAAAATATTGTGTATAACAATATCTCCAATATTAAAATATAGCAAACACTTAATAAAAATACTCATAATAAAATATAAGATGTAAATAAAGTGTGTTTTTTTCAGTTTCGTCTACTTTTTACGCTGCATCTCATGAGTCTGATTCTCGTTTTCTTTAATTTGTAGTTATCTAGATATACATAGTTCTGAAGGTCATATACGATATACAACCAATGTATAACACGCTTTTATATTCAATGCTTTATTATTAGTGCTTTCTTATACCCTTATAGGGTTGACAGCATAAAACAAACAAACATGAATATATATACATATACAGACATAAACATACAAATCAATCATACATTAAAACAAACATACTAATAATGCAGTTATATTGAGTCCACTCTCCTCAGTGCTAATGACTTTTGAATGAAAGGGGAAGCAAGTTGCATAAGACATGAAGAAGATACAAAATTTTCGAGATTTTGAATATGATTATTTTTATTTCCCATCAAATTTGTGTATAGATTTTCAATCTGGGTTAAAAATTACTTTCTTAATAATTGTTTTTTTGGCAATGAAAGAAGAAGTGTTCCTCATCTTCAATTAAATAAAAATCAGACTTGTTATATGGGATATGTCTTTGTTAAATGATATAGCTTTAGTCTTTTTCACATTTACTGAGAGTTGCCATTTTTTACAATATTCACTTAATTTATCTAAAGATTTCTGTAGGCCCTCTGCACTTTCAGATAGGTGTAAAATGTCATCTGCAAACATGATGCAATTTAAGGACAGTGTTTCTAATGTAACTGGATGACAGCTATCATCAAATATATCGGGTAAATCATTTATATAAATTTTAATAAATTGGGGCTCAAACTATCCCATTGCTTAACCCCCCTTTCTATATTCACAAAATTGGATAAATCTTCCCCCATTTTAACTGAAGCCTCGGAATGTTTATACATATCTTTAATAATGTTGTATAGTTTTGAATCAATATTTTGGTTTTGTAATATCTTATATAAAAGTCTCCACACTGAATCAAAAGCTTTCTTTAGAACAATAAAGCATCCAAATATGTTTTGTTTATTTGTATTAACATACTTATTAATCAATGATTTGACAATAAAAATACTGTCTGATGTCCTGCTGTTTTTTTCTGAAACCAAACTGTGATGGATTAATTTTATTTTCATATACAATGTATATCCAAGAGGCGATTATTTATTACCGAATTGAAAATTTTGCTCAAACAATTCATCAGCGAGATCCCTCTGTGATGCATGGGGTTAAATTGGTCCCCACTTTTTAAAATAGGAATAATATATGTCTGATTCCATTTATCTGGGTATACTGAAGTATCCAATATCAAATTAAAATATTTTGCAAGTGCAGTAAGCATGGCATGGTTGCTATGTTTGATTATTTCATAGCAAATCAGATCAGGTCCACTGCATGCTTTTCCTACTTTTTAGTTTCTTAATGATGGTTTTAATCTCTGTAATGCAAATAGGTCTATCTGTACAATTTTCTGTTAATTTTTGTTCTCTGTTATGCAGGTCTGTCGAAATATGTTCTTCAAAAGCATTATCAATTATGTCAGGGTTACCCTGTGTTTTAAAATGATTGGCTAATGAATTAAGATCATTTATACTTCTGTTTTCACACGTTTCATTTTTGTTGTCAATAGATCTCAGTATTTTCCAAAACTCTTTACTTTCTTCCGGTGAGAGATTACTAATTTTATCTAAAATTTGCTTTTTATATCTTTTTCTTTTAGCTTTTGCTGCCCCTTTCTTTTTTTCTTTTTTTTTTTTTGAAAAATATAAAAACTTTAATTTGACATTTTGAACAAAGGGGAATAACTTCATTTTTCTACTCTAAAAATTGACATTTTTCCTCAATGCAAGGAATTCAGAATCTGTCCAAGGAGATTTAAACTTTTTCTTTTTTTATTTGTATAGTATTTTTTTCTCATGCATTTTTCTGACAGATCTGTATAAATATTTTTAATGATTTCCTTCGCTTTATTAACTCCTGAAGAGGACTTTTCAACGTTAGTTATCCCAAACTCAATTATATTTTCATAAACATTTTTTTCTGAAAGCTCTTTTTACAGCAACATTTTTGAAAGTCTTGTCCACTTAAATGAAAATTCATGCTTCACATAATCATCATGTTGATCTACTATATTCAGATTACTATTAAGATGTGTGACTAACCGACAATGATCTGAAAAGTATGTTGGATTTTTTATCATAAAATATTTCACTGAGGGGAGTAGATTCATACTAGCAACTGCATAATCTCTTAAACTACAACCTTTTGAGCTAAAGCATGTCATATTACCAAGAATATCACCAACATATCTACCATTTAACATCCGGAGTTGGGCAGAGGCACAGAGATTTAACAATTCTTTACCCTGTGAATTTAAAATTTTATCCTGAGATTTTCTAGATAAATATATATCTGATTTATAATTTTCGGGCAAAATATCAGACATATGTTGCGAAACTTCANTAGTAAATTAATTTCAGACTAGTGAAGTACAGTCATTACCGTTATTTTATGTGTGATTACTTTCGAGTGAGCTGATTTCAAACTTTCAATGAATTACTGATTTAAGATGAATAAAAGATATCTCGTGCGCCGTTTAAATTATAATAGAAATAGCATTGATAGTTCACTTATTTAGATTTAAAAACAGCATAAATATGTATACCAATCATATTCTACAAACTAAAGTTCGTTTTTGGTACAAAATATCAAATTATATTACAATTTCGGGGTTAGGACCAACTTAAGACACCTCCATAGATGTCATAAAGTTAAGACAAATTTTGCGACATATTCTAACTTAGGACATGGTCGAGAACACGATTTATGACAAGATTTGTCCTAAGATGGTCTTAGGACATGTCTTAGTCCTAAGACACTTTCGAGAACACGGCCCCTGACATTTATCACACCTCGCAGTAAGCACATTCAACCGTACATCTGTCAATTAATGATAGCTTGGATTATGATAATTTAAATGGGTGCTCATTACATTCGGTTTACATCTTTATGAAAAATATACAACCAAATGTATTCCTTATTTACCTGGGGCCTGTTTAACGAAACTATCCTGATGTCAGAATTGGCTTTTGGGCCTTCTGAGTTAGTCTTGAACTAGATTCTGACCATGGGTCTGAGGCGATGGCCTGAAATTCATGAATAAAACTGAATATGTTTTACGGTCTTTATTCGTTGAAAGCGTACAAAAAAGTCAAATATATAACAATATATGAATTAGATAACATATTAATTCTTCTAAAATGATGAAATGTTATGTCACACGATATATTTTCGATCGACAAGTAATTTGTAAACAAGTACTTTTACAACATTTACCCAAACATCCACAAAATCGGTTGACAAAAATATTTGTCTTGGGGGGAAATAACACAACTTCTAAATAGCATTATTACTTGAGCAAAACAACGTGTAAATGCGAACAAAATGAGCATTTATAACAAATGCAAACAAAATAAAATAGCATGTGCAGCTTGAGCATTACGATATGTAAATGCGAACATATTGAGCATCTATGACAAATGCTAGCAACATAAATAGCATGAACAGCTTGAGCATAACAACGTGTAAATGCGAGCAAATTGAGCTGCTAAACGTGAAGAATATGAAATATAAATGCTATCGTGGGGAAAACTAGCTTGACTTAAAATAGGTTTAAAAACATGAAACAAAGACCTTTTTATGAAAACATATATACAGCACTATTTACATTTCAAAAATCTTTTAAATGTAATTACACAATTAAAATCTAAATATCTATGAGAAACGTAGTTTGATTTAATAAAAAGAATTTAGAATCGAGAATAAATATAAGTGAACAATTTTGTTTAGAAATGTAATTACAATTGGACTCACCTGAAATTCATGAATAAAACTGAATATGTTTTACGGTCTTTATTCTTTGAAAGCGTACAAAAAAGTGACGCTTTCGCTAAATAACTTTCAAATCTCCAAAATCTGGATTATTTCAGGTCAGCCAATCAAAAAACATTTCCAATTAGAAACCTTTGTTACCGCGTAATAATTTATAAAAAAGATGTGAGAAAAACTACTTTTCCTCGCTCATAGAAGTTTATGTAAAAAGTCTTAATTAAGTGTTTTAACTCTGATAAGTGTTGTTTACACTACAGCTTAATTACAGGAAAATAATAATAGAGCTTATCAAAAATACATGTAGGAATCTGTCATGTAGGTTTTTGACAAATTTATTTCTGTTTGATGAATAGATTTCTTTCATCAGGGAATTAAAATTACACAGATATACAATCTTAATGAAATACAAAAATCTTATAATGTAAAATGAATTCAAAATGCTTGACTATAATATTTAAATATGAAAATTTCTAAAAATAGAATAAATATCATTCCTTTTTGTCGAAAACGACTTTTCTCCAAAAATACAATTTTCACCAAACTCAACACCATGACACTGAGACATGTCTTAAGACATGTCTTAGGACCATATTTAGGAGCATCTTAGGACCATCTTAGGATATGTCTGAGACAGCACAACGAAGCTGTCTTAAGACCATCCTAGTAAAGATGGTCTTAGGACCATCCTAAGATATTCATTTATTAAAATATCCATATAGAGTGGAGATAAGTAGCCCAATAAATAATAAAAAAATATTTTATATTAATTATGAGCTTTTAATAAATTTAAGATCAGAAAGAAATTTAAATTAAAAGACAATTTGGAGTTAATCACAAGTTTTAGAGTTAAAATGTCTCTTCTGTACAATATGCATATAAAAATTGTCAGTCTATATTGACATTATTAAGCTGTCAAACGAGTTATTTACGGGTAGTACACCCTATACAGATGAAAACAGTGAGCAAAGTCGTGCAAATCGTGTTCTTTTGTATGATAGACTTTCCCCTTACATGTATATAAATAGAGTCGTATTTTGAATGTTACGCATACATCCAAAATGAGCCGAAAAGGTAGCCCGAACTTATCGATGGTGTTTTTTATTATGTGAATTAATAATAATTTATTTTACTGTGTGTATTTAATTATTATTATCATTTTTATATTTATTGAAATGTAGTTGTTACCTTAAGATGGTCCTAAGTCACCTAATTCATTGTCCTAAAGTTAGGATAACATTTAGGACATATCTTAACTTAAGAGGTAGTCGATAAACAGACTTAAGACAAAGACATGTCCTAAGACATCCTAAGATATGTCTTAGTCCTAAGACATCTTCGTTAAACAGGCCCCTGGTAAATTTTCAAAACTGTGCAGTAATAAAAAAAAAAAGTCACTACGATTGATATCGATCATTGCTCTGACGGCGTACTGTTGCTATATTATAATAACAATGAAACTGAGTTTTTAGCTCCAAATGGAAAATAATTTAACTTTTTTATATTATAAAACCCATTGATAATTTAAATATACCGAATTAGTTTTTAGAAATAAATCATGGAAGCCAGAATGTGTTTCGAGTTTTAACATGGATTGGCAGATATGAGTATTTTATACCGAACCAGAAGTGAGGGATAACATACAAATTTACTAATATCTGCCAAAAGTTGAGGGTGGCAAAACTAATTTATACATAGTTTTAAAGACATTTAATTTTGGAGTTAAAAACTTAGTTTCATATTTACAATTTCATTTGTGAATATTAGCATGTTTTTTTTATCAGCTTAGCTGTGAACGTGAAAAAATTGTGAAAAATTAAGTTGTTTAAGTCTCAAATATATTAGTAAATCTTCCTTGTTTTCAACAATAAATCAGGAAATGTTTTTTCCGCTTTAATAGTAAAACATACTCGACAATATGCACTCATAATTGGTGGTACCTTATTGTAACACACACAAGAGATGACGTGGATTAAATGATTTTAAGTAGCATAACCCCGCTATTTTATATTGAATTGTTCTGTATTTATCAAGCCAGTAGATTGATTAATCATGTATATATGTATATAATTTAATTTGATGTGAATACTACAATCCGATTGGCTGATCCGCCTGGAGCAACATTGGTTATACTCGATAACCTGGGTTGGTATTGTGACGTCACCAACGTGTTCATCCGCTAACGACAAATTCAAATATTCACATGAAATAATCGCAATTAAAATCGAGGAATCATTAAATTTTGTTGTAAAAATTAAATTATAAGGAATATTTTAAATTGTTGAACAGGTTATACTTGCATAACCTGGTTTGGGTCAGTTTACGCTTTTCATAAACCGCTTCGCGGTTTATTAAGTGTAAACTGACCCAAACCAGGTTATATCGTATAACCTGTTCAACAATTTCAAATATTCCTTAAGTAAACACATTCAACGTACATCTATCTGTCAATTAAATTGCAATGTTCGAGTTTGACATGATGAAACTCGTGATTTTATTATTGATGGGGCCATTTATTGAGTTCGACTGTTCGAGGTGTCAGTGTTCGAGCGAAAGAGGTTTTTTTTTTACTTAAACATATATGGAAAATTGACGAGACTTTCAAATAAGTTCGAGACATCCATGGTATTCGACCCATCCGAGTTCGAGGGACCGAGGGTGGACTTGTATATAGGTAAAATGCTAATTTCCATTTTTTCATGTTTTTTTCATACTATATTTAAAGATTTGACTGAACAGATTTTAAATCCAAAATGCAACAGAATGCACCAGTTTGCGTTCTTCTGAAAAAAAAATTCTAAGGGGGGGGGGACAAACCCCAGACCCCCCTACCGCTTTTAGACTCTCGAGGGTTGGCTTGTATGCATGATTTAAACACAGACTTAAATAATTTGTCTACGAAATTACTATCATTGCATTGTGTTTGGAAAGAAATTAATTTAGTTGTGTGCTTAACTTGTGTATTCTCAAAATTTTTCTCAGAGAAAATTATTTTGAAATTATAGAGTAAAACTACATTAAATTCTGAATTTATTGATATAACAATTATCAAAATCGGACATGAATTAACTTCAAGATATGTCACACATCAGAACAAGGTCTTCGGTCTCCATTTTGAATCACGTGACTCTTCCGTCTAATGTACCTCGTGGAAAGGAAGAGACGGAAGCTCTTCCGAAGATCTTCCGTTGGCAAAAAAACGGACTGGAAGGTCTTCCGATCCTCTTCTTAGTAGCAAAAAAAAAACAACACCGCCTTAGACCTATTTCATATTAACCTATTATTTGTTGTAAGCGGCCTTAGTCCAAAGTCCAATCGGAGTAAAATCCGGGTGGTAAGCAAACTATGCTCAACATAGTAAGTAGATATGCCAAAGAACACCATTACCTCATTCATCCTGTAAAACACAACTTGTCGACTGCTCAAAAACACCATCAAATTACGATTGGATGATGAATGACAACAAGCTTAACATTACGAACCAAGGTGAACATCTGGGGGTAATAAGAGCAGACAAAAAGGAAACAAAGGCCAATATTGAAACGAATATACAGACTGCTAGACGAACAAAATATGCACTTATGGGATCAGGATTTCATGGTACAAATGGACTTCATCCACAAATTTCATACAAAATATATAAAACATATGTCATTCCGAAACTGATTTATGGACTAGAAATACTTCCTTTAAATAAAGAAAACATGGAACAACTAGAGGTATTTCATAGAAAATGCTTACGGCATATACAATCATTGCCAGACAGAACTTCAAACTCAGCTGTATTGTTACTGTTAGGAGCACTGCCTATAGAAGCAGAAATACATAAAAGACAACTTTCCCTACTGTATTCCACACTTTCCTGTAACAATGAGCGCATAAAAGAAGTTAAGGACAGGCAGATCTGCACAAACTATGACAACAAACAAAGCTTCTTCTGTAAAGTTCTTGAAATAATTCAGATGTATGACATGCCATCTATTCAGGCACTAAAGAATTCCTTACCAAAAAAGGTACATTGGAAAAGAGAAGTCAATAAAAAAATTAATAATTTCTGGACACAAAAATTAGTGGAAGAGGCTTCAAGCAAGTCAAGTTTGAAGTATCTCAATATCAAGAATCTAGAAATTGGAAAAAGTTCAAATGTATTGAATTTACACCTGGAACCGAGATTAGAAACGAGAAAAGCTATTGTAAAGGCAAGAAAGATGACTGGATCATATATCCTTCAAATAGACAAACACAAGTTCAACAATAACAGTATAGACCCAACCTGTCCGCTCTGCAAAGCTGATGATGAAACTATTATTCATCTGATTACAACATGTCCAATTCTCTCCTGTATACGGGAAAAACATTTCACAATCATCAAAGAGACTATTTTGAAGAAATTAACATCACAAGTATGGACGGAAAGATTTAATACCAAGTTAGCTATCACAAAGCTGGTAATAGACTGTACTTCGTTTGAGGGCTGTATTGGAAATGACAATGTTCTAATGAGCGAAATAGAGAAACATACCAGGAATTTTTTGTTCCAACTTCATGTAACCAGACTAAACGTTATAAGGGATCAAGCACAAGATTGATATATGGACAAAATCAACTGGAAAGGGTAGACGTTATATCAAATTTACAGAATGATGTATGAATGTATATAACTGAACAAATGAATTAATGAAAACCCCGTGCACGAGCTCTTGATACAATAAAATATGAAATGATCTATTTTTCTCCTTAAAAGTAAGGACATTAATTTTACATTTTATCATTATAAGGATAAAATTGAGACTATCTTTTAGATTTTAATAAAAATATTTTAAGATTTTATTTCGCATTTTGTTATGATATGTTACCTTTTCTCTCATTTTAGATTTTAACCTTATTTTTTATAAACATTATTTCTGAAGTATGCCTCCAAAATGATAAAACACCTATCTATTAAGAAACACGTCTGCAAAAGTTATACCCATGCATATAGCTCCCTTCTTGTGAAAGGAATATTTTTATGTTTTAATATTGGAATATTTTTTAATGAAGCTCGCCATCCTACCCCTACTTTGTATATAGTAAATAATAATTATTATTATTATATTTTTTTTCCTTTTAAATATTTAAAAAAAATATATTTTAAAGTATTTTAAGTTTTAATATTAAAATATTTAATTATAATTACAATAAGTAGGGATTTACTCCACTGCTGGAGGTGCTCCTATTCAAAGGAGGTCAATACACAGAAGAAGGTAAGCGACCTTTCTGCTTGGATTATCATGGCGATACGACTACTACTTTATTTTTAACCTTTTCGAAGTTATATTCACTTTACTTATTTGCAAAATTTTATTCTACATTTACACATTACACTGGTGATCAAATATACACAATTATTGATTAATTTAGTAGTTGGAAAGTCGAGAATTTGAGACAGTTCTGGACGATGAGAAGTCTGACGAAAACAGAAACGAAGGAGGAGCTAGCGGTCGTATGTTTCGGCGTGTAAGTTAACGTATTTCTTGTTAGCCCATGGTGATGTTGCATTGACATGCTGAAAGACTATAAGGTTGGCAAGGTCTATGAATATTTTTTAAATGGGTGGTTGCAGGAGGCATATTTCTTAAAGACAAAATCGAACAGGAACTTGTGTAATTTATTTGACAAAAAATGTAAGTGTTCACCATCATAGACTGAATGACGACCCCCACAATGTATGGATATGCACCATATTGTTCATGCATTGCAGGGTAAGAAATTTATGCAGTTATTTTTATTCTCTATCGCGTCTATGCAGTGCCAAGTCAGGACCATTAGATAACAACTGAAGGGATTGCAACCAATCTTGGCTGAAATGTTCCTAACAAAGTCAGGACCAAATGTTGGTATTGTGGTGCTAATTGATGATCAAACCTGGCTACAAGGGACCATTAAAGCTTCTGTTTAGGTAATATTTCAAAGATCTTCTTAAGAACTGCTTATTGTAATCAATTGAAATCAAGTTTAGTGACCAGCCTTGCTAGATTCTGCCAAAATGTTGTTACTATGGTGTCAATCAATCAGTACATTTCAATAATGTTGGAGAGCTGTCAGTTAAAATCTCTCTGGAAGCTAATGATCTGTGTACATATTTAGTTTGTCCACTACATGTGTATTTCCACTAATAATTATTCAGCTTCTATAGTACAAGGTAGTACATTTCAATAATGTTGAAAATATGTCAGTTCAAATCTGATTAGAAGCTAATCTATGGGTTTTATTTTGATATATGCTTGACCATGTCGACTGCATTAATTAACTTGGGCACAAGTCCCTAGCTTAATGAAAGTTTTGAAGAACTACTCCCTTTTCAGTGTGAATTTTATAAACAAACAAACAAACAAACAAACAAACAAACAAATTCTTTATTAAGAAAGTTCAGAATTGAACATGTTTACATAAAAACAATTAAGTTGTAATATACAAAAAAAAAAAAAGACATATTAATTAATTTCAGAGCAATATATAGTTAATATCAAGGGGGACAACCACAGTCCAATAATGATTATAATTATATAATTCATGTGTTATAAGGGAGATGAACACAAGTAAACAAACAAATAACAAATTATGCCTGTTAAATAACCCTGTTTCTGAGTTGAAAGCACATATTTATATATTTTGCTATTTTTCTACAAACAGTATTGTCTTCATTACTCATTAGCCATATAAATACTAAATTATTATCATTAATATTTAATATGTTTTGGTTGTAACAACTATATATGATTGGCCCTGAGTTCATTATATTTTGGACATAGTAATAAAAAGTGTTTTTCATCTTCTACCTGGCCAGTGTCGCAGTTCTTGCATACCCTTTCATTTATTGGGGTTTTTGGTGTTGTGTATCTGCCAGTTTCAAGGTGTAATCTATGATTGCTAGTCCTAAGTCTGGTCGTGTTAAATCTTTCATTATCATTATAAATATTACTTAAATAATTCTCAAATTTGAAAATATTTTTATATGTTCTGTATGATCTAAGCTTTTCACTTTTAAGTAGTTGTAATGCCCAATTTTTTCAAAATTTTCTTTTAAATATTTCTTGATTTTAGTTAGTTCATTATTTGTTATTGATCTATGACTAAGTAAGTTTTCATAGTTGCTATAAAGGTGACAATTTCTAAGGATCATTTCTACAGAGCTTAGCCAGCATTTCTGCTTATTCTGCATCATGTATTCATTCTCAGCTAAAGCAGAGGCTAATAGTTTGTCTGAAACCTTAGAGCTATTAAGCCTGATCCAGTACTTGACCATAGAAATCACTATGTCGATATATAGAGGGTAACGACCAAGTTCACCATATAGGGCTAATTTGCTAGTTTTACGATTAACAGACAATACATATCTACACATACTAAGGTTTACTTTTTCCAAAGGCAGATTTTTGTATACTATCTCAAAGAGGTTATTAATATTATTTTTATATGTATTTTTTGACTGGAAAATTCCAAGAATCTCTGAAGAGTACAGTAGAACTGGTTTTACAGTATGATCAAATACATACATAAACTTTTCAACATCACAAGGCATATTTTTAAAAATACTAGTGAGCTTAAAACAGGCCTTTTGACCTCTACAAAACATGTCACTCAATGCATTAGTAAAGCTACCATTAATGCTGAATAAAATACCAATATATTTATACACTCTTACAGATTCAATTTCAGTATCCTTTATGTAAAATTTACTATTAGAAATTCTACTGCCTTTATTAAACACCATAACTTTAGATTTCTGATCATTTATATCCAGGCCCCATCTACTACAATATTCATATACCTTATTCATACAATTTTGAAGGCCTTCACTACTTTCTGATAATAATAACAGGTCATCAGCATATAATAAGCTATTAATAGACCTTGCTCCAATGCTAACTGGAGTACATAAGCTATCAAATACCTTAATTATGTCATTAATAAAAATACTAAATAAGTGGGGCTGAGGTTGTCTCCCTGGAAAACACCTATTTTTGAGGAAAAGGAGTCAGTGAGATATTCCCTGTTGAATTTTACTCTAAGTTCAATACTACTATACATAGATTTAAGAACACTAAAAAACTTTCCTCCAAACCAATATTTATCAATTTTAAAAATAATGCAGGATGGATATCAGTGTCAAACGCTCTACGCAGGTCAATAAAACATGTATATAATTTTTTGGATTTATTCAGATACTTGTCAATAATAGTTTTAAATTTAAATATATGGTCAGAAGTTCTACAACCTGCTCTAAATCCAATTTGCTCATCAACTATCAGGTTGTTTATATTGAGGAACCTCTCAAGTCTAGTGCATAATATAGAATTAAACAATTTACCCAGACACGTAGTCACAGTAATGCCTCGATAATTGTCAGGGTTACTGGGATCTCCATTTTTAAAAATGGGTACAATAAAACCCTCAGACCATTGATCAGGGTAGATTCCCGATTCTAAGACTAAGTTAAATAGCTTCTTTAAACTAGGTAATAAAGCAAACTGCCCATATTTTAACATTTCATTTAAAATACCATCTGGGCCACTAGTTTTATTATTTTTTAATTTACAGGAGGCTCTGGATATTTCTTTAATAGATAAGGGCTCATCTAAAATATCTATACTACCCGGAGTCGGAGTTACTTTTAAAATATTTTTGAAATATAGATCATGAGAAGATTTCTCATTTCCAACCTGGTTTAGCTCTTTAAAATGAGCTAACCAGGATTTAGCATCCACCGGGGGATCACAACTTTCTGATTCGTTATGCTTAAGGGTATTAATCACATTCCAAAATTCCTTTGGATTATCCTGCGGTATATTTTTCAATTTGTCCACTAGGGATTTAAAGTAGTTACGATGCTTTTCCTTTCTGGTTTTATAATATTTCCTACTCAAAGTAAAACATTTATGTCGAAGTTCTTTATCAAAGGGTCTAAAAGCTAGGAGTTTACTTTAGTAATCTAAAGACATTTTCATGTCATGTAAAACTGTATTAAACCAGGGTTTATTTTTCCGTTTCCTCTTATTCCTTTTATACCCTTGCTGGCGTGCCTTTAAAGACAGTCCAGCAGCTTCGACAATGCACTTACTAAAATCTAATACAGCATTTACTACACTACAGCTATCTAAACTATAATTGTTATGTACAAAATCATTAAGTTTAGATGTAACAGAGGGACTTCTTAGGGATTGCTGAAATTTATTAATAGAGTCCTTACTCCAAATATATTTTGTGGGATGAGGGGAGAGGGGTGTTGTCTCCTGAGCACAACTTTCAGTAAAATTCACTGATAATATACAAGACAGCATACAGTGATTTGATATAGATTTTTTGAAGTCATGAACCTTCATGCTAAGAATTTTGTGCTGAACATCTTCACTTGCTATCATATAATCTATGACACTACTTCCTAGAAAGCAATGGGCTGTGTACTTCCCTTGTAAGTCCCCAAAAGTTCTCCCGTTTAGGATTCTAAGTTTACTCTGAATGCATAATTCTAGCAGATTTTTCCCTCTGTTACATCTAGCCATATCTTGACTGTTTCTAATTCTACAAGGTATATCCTCAATATATCTATCATCTACTGAGTATTTGAAACCTGTGTCATTGGGGATGAAATCAACATCACTGCCAGTTCGGGCATTCAAGTCCCCACAAATCAAGATGTCCCCTTTTACTGATATATTAAGAATATCTTTTGATAGTGTCTCAAACTGATCACCCTCCTTAATAGAGTATGTAGAATTTTCAGGGCGGATATGAAGGAAACATATATATAAATCTTTATAAAGGGTGAAAAACGATTTACATAATTTGAACCACATAAAGTTAGAATTTGTTACAGGTAAAGGTGTAACACCAGCTGATATTGATTTCCTCACCAAAACACTTATACCACCAAATAATATTTTGGCTCTAGTATTTTGGGTTCTGTAAGTATGATAAATTTTATAATTGGGTAATGGTGAACTTAAAGAACTATTATTATGTGTTTCCACTAAACCAATAATATCATACAGTTTAATTTGACTAGTAAAAGAACAATCTTCAAATTTGTTAAAATCTTTTGTTTTTAAACCATCAACATTCCATGAACAAATATTTATTTGCCGTCGTTTTGTCCTCTTTTCCATCGCCTTGGTTGATTTGGCCTCCTGCGTGGGGTGTACGGTATGCCAATGATATTATCCACGCACTTCCTAATATTTGACGCCAGAACTTTAACGCCTTCCTCTGAAAGGTGTACCCCATCACTGCTGATGATTTTTTTGTTAATTTCAGATGCATTTGATAGGTTGCAGTTGACACATATAACAAAATCATCTGATTCCTCATGCAATTCCTTCACCATCGAATTAATAGTGTTAACTTTGAGGTTGTGTTTCTTTTCATCAGACCGATTTGTAGCTAGAGAAACTAAAATTTTAGCTTTCGGTTTCCTATTTTTTGTCTTCTGAATGAGACTTTGGAGTTCTGACACACAATCATTGGATGAGTATCTTTTGAGGTCATTACTCAGGACATGAAGTGCTATAACATCGGGATTGTAATTTGGTTCAAGTTCATTTATAGTTTTGCAAGCTTCCTCAATAGTGAAAGCAGTTTTCTTAACAGTGTTGAACTTTGTGCTAAGTTTCTTTGGATCAATTTTACTTATGTTTGAAGTTCCTACAAGAAGCACCTCAGGTACTTTTGGTGTTCGATCACGACTTTTATCTACTCGGGACCAATCGTTTTGTCCACTGTTTCCTCGTTCTTCCATCATACTGAGTTGAGCTTTAAGAAATGCTAGTTCCTCTTTAGCTGATGTTAGTTCTTTGTTTTGCTGATCAAAATCCTTTCTCAGTAAGCTTAGTTCATTTTTGGTATCATTAAGAAGTTTGTTTTTGTTTTCGGTATCTTCCTGTAAGAACGTAATATGTTTTAGTTTCTCCTCACTGCTGGATTTAAAATTCTTAATAATAGTTTCATATTTGTCTTTTAGATTGGTTTCTTGCAACAGGCTTTCATGATTAATGCTTTCAATCTTGTTTTTTAAGAGTGCATTTTGTTTACGCAGCTCCTGATTTTCAGCAGATTGGTCATCTTTAAGTTTGATACCTGACAATTTTTCTAGAATTTTCTTCAAATTTTCACCAGAATCTGATTTTGTGTCACTGGCATGTGGTGTTTTTAGATTCTCAATGGTTGTATCTAATTTATTCAGTCTGTCAGATATTTCTGTTTTATCAGATGTTGTATTTTCAACTAGTTTCACAACTGACTGTTCAAATTTATCCAGGGATGACTTGAATTGGGATATTTCAGAATGAATGAGGGATTTGATATCCTCCATTTGTGACTTTAAGTTTGGCGGTTGTTGAGAGGGCACATAATTGTTAACGGGTATGTTTTCTACACATGACGTTGTTTTGTCGTCCTTGAGTATGCAAATTTGGCATGCAAATCTTCTAGATTTATAGCGGATGTATTTTGCAAGTTCATATTTTGGTAGTTGTGTGCATACATAGTGTAACCAGTTTTTACATGTGCTACACTGAAGCATATAGTCATTGTTTGCATTTACACATAATGGGCATTGTACCTCCGTTATTTGCTGGATGACAGGACCATTGCATTCTGATTCATTAACTTCTAGTATTTTGTGATTGGTCTCTTCAGTAATTTCTATGTGTGGGTTAATGGGTATAGTTTGTTCACTTGTTTCTACGTTTGGTTCATTTGTATTATTGTTATTTTCTATACAGTCTTGGAATTCTGGTATGTCCCCATCACTTTCATTTCCAGACTGCTCTGGCATGAATGCATCGATAGGAACCCACTTCCCGTTGTCATGTACTAGTATAGGTGCGAGATTTGCAGTTTCTAGTATTGCTTTTGCGCTGTCAAATGTCTTACATCCCTGAAATATTGCCCCCTTTACACCGGTCACATGGGGTGAGCAGTCTGCCCACTTGGTGAAGATGCCATGTTCGTAATTGTTGGATAATCCTTCACCTTTCGATACAACATAGTAGTTAGGCTTTTTGTTTCTGCTCATTCTGCACAATGAACTGTACACTTTAGTGCAGATAGGACCAATTTTCGTAGAATTTTCAGAGGTCAACAAAATTTTCCGCCATTCGCAAGCGGGACCGGATATTCACTACTGCAAAAATGTTGCCTTGGTATAATTATGGGTCTGTAGACAACGTGATTTCCGACCTCATCAGTGGTATAATGATTAGCATGCTCCTACTGAATGTGGTAGATCAATGGGTTCTAGCCCCTGTCTATAGCTAGTCAAACCAGACTATAAAATTGGTAAGCATGCAGCATTAAGGAGTAAGAACAAAGACTGATCGGCTCAGAATCAGAATAATATTTCAGAGTGGAGCGACATGTCTACCCACACACATACTGTTGTTTCAATGAACTAGCACTATAAAAATCCAACTAAGCGTGTTCATCTTTTCAATTTTGTATCTAAATGTGTTTCCTGTTGCTCATGCTTAAGTAGTTTACACATCATACATGTATGTTATAGTTGATGTTTCTTGTTGTTCATTGTTTAAAAATTTGATGAATGGAATGTTTGTTATCCCCCATATGAGTGTTGTTTTTCATTTAAAGTTATTGAATATTTTGGGCTCTGTTCATTTACATTGTACCTGAGAAAGTCTTAGACAAATATTTTTAAATTAAAGGAGTTTTGGCCATTTTTAGTATGTTTTTTTTTTGGGGTGGAACTTTTGTCAGATTTTTGAACTTTTTAATTCAATAACTAAAGGATAAAGAAAATTGTATAGTGTCTCCCAATATTAACTTTTTGATGTTAAAAGCAATGTTATTTTCATTCGATCATTAACTTAAGACTTCACCAGGATGAGGAGAATGTGTTTTATTTCCTATTCTTCAATGTTCCAGTTCATAGTTTTGTTATTTTACAACTTTATTATTATACATGCAGCTGACTTTTCGGACATGCTAATAATATTTTGTTTTTGCAATACATATTTCTTGTTAATGAAAATTTGTTCACTTTTTGTGCCCTATAATTTACAAAAGCTAGAGTTGAATCATTTACAGAGTACATGTGCATGTACATATTTTGCCGAACAAAGTTTTACTTGCATTGTTCCTGAATTTAGCACTTTATACTAATCCTTATATGTTATTGGCATATACAAGAAATGATGGAGTGTCTCACCAACAGAAACCACACCATAATAATGTGCTTGACATACATGTAAGAATGGAACATGACTGTTAATGTTTAGTCCTGTATCATGGCATACTAATTATCCCCTGTCTATCACTCCCTACAGTTTCTGTAATATTTTGTAGTGTGTTTAATGTACAGATACTAAAGGTGTGCATTCTTTGACTTCTAAAAAAAATCACAAAATGATAAAGTTGAACCAAGTCATTTTCTAGTTAGTGCATCAAAAGTGTCTTACAGTCACACAAACATACGTTATACATTCTCTAACAAAAGGGTCATACCAGTTGTAAGTTGGGTCTTTTAAAAAGTTTTATTTGTTACTCCATAATATGACAATTTACAAATTGCATGTTTAATGTGATATAAATATGATAAACTATATAATATGTATAAATAAAACCATGCAGAAGTCTAACATAATGCCAGCATTAACATTACAAAGCTGGTTTTTGTAAAAAAAAATATCTGCCAGTCATTGTTTAGGGAAAAATACTTCTTTTGTTTTCCCTTTTTTATAAGACCCCTCCCCCTTTTTTTGTTATTGGATAGTCAGACAACAAAATATACGAGATGTAGATGAATTTTCTTCAAGTTAATTGATAAGGACCCGCTAGGAGGATATATTGCAGGTCTATGCTGTTTTGTAAACATAGTACTATTTGCGAAGTTGTGTGTTATGATGGTCATAATGGTGTCCTTCGAACTACAGTATACTTCGAATATTTACACGATTTTTTTATTACATTGTATTTTCAAGATCTACGGGATAAATGTAGTCATAAATTATTTTCTTTCCTAACTAACAAATTCATGAAAACTTCCTTAAGTGACGATATACGCATAACTACCACGATAAATAAATTTGTCACGATGTGTTTACAAATGCAATGACGTTTTTTACTCCGATTGACCTTTGAACCATAATGGCGGCGGTAACGTGAAATTGGTCTATTGGTCGTAGTTTCTACTTTCGATTTAAGTTATTTATAGGTTGTTTATGTATTACTATGGAAATTCATAATAGTCAGAATCGATATAGGACAGTGATATGTGTAGTATACGGAATATTCCGATCCGTATTCTTAGAAACCCAGTGACGTCCTTTCGATGCTTGTTAATACTTAACAATGTGCTTTACAAACATTTTGTTGATGAAGACTTTTGGTATCGCCCATAATACATAGACTCGTTCTAGTTGGAGTATAAAACCAAAGTTTCTCAGTCTTAAATGAGTCTGTATATGTGACCCATTGCCAAAGGTGACCCAAAGTGACAAGACCAAAGGATCTAGGTAAGAAGCGAAATTCTGAATAAGAATTGCTGTGGCTTTCCTGAATAAGGAGAAGCCGAGGTTATAAAGGGTTCAGCACACAGGTTCAGCTGCTGAGCAGTGGTATTACGCACTGGCTAGTTGTGGAGTAAAGGTACATGAGAGAATACCAATAGTTGTCTTTCAGTAAGACGCACTGGCCTTGTGCACATTTACCCAAACTATCTAACTTCAATAGAATAAGTGCTGATAGCCAAAGCAGTGCACTGGTTTTAGGAGATAAGCACTGGCTTTAGAAAGTAAGCACTGGCTTCTAGGAAGTAAGTACAAATGTACTGGCTTTGTCACATTTTAGAGCGCACTGGCAACGTGCGGTGCTTTGTAATATATAAGAAGCCATTTCTGATTAAGAGATCCCTTTTTAAGTATTGCTCTGATCTTTGCATTATCCATTATTTAAGTTATTCTTATTGGTACTTGTGCTTTTCTGTATCCAGAGAAATAACTCTGGTACGATCCCCAGTACAGTAAATAAAAAGTTACTGGCGGAACGCTACATAAATTTGGTGGCAGCGGCGGGATACAGAATAAGCACTGAATTGTATTTGCTTATGACAAAATGGATGATATTGATGAACAAATAAGCACTTTGCAAGAAGAGATCGAGAGAAATGTAAGACTTCTAGGTACAGTGCAGGAAAGATATCAGCACTCTACACCATTAACTAGAAATACGAGCGACTCTGGATTGGTACACACGGCTCGAATTGATTTTGATGGCAACGCACAAAGCAAAGACTATGTTAGGTCAGATAAATCGGCCGATACTACCGTGCCCGTCAGTGCTTACCGTGGAGTGCAGAAATTCGACGAGCAAGGCGCACGTTCAAAGGCAAAACATACGAACAATCGGCAGCATCGTTACGTGGTACAATACATGAGCTGACGCCTATAACAAAGACTAATGATACGCGCCGAGATCGGAAATTACCGACCTACTTGCAGGATTATGAGCTGTAATATACAATGTAGTAGTATAACATAGTATATGTAGTAGTTGTAATATAGTAATAGAATACAGGTTGAATTAGCTATAGTGGCAAGAGTAAAACATTTGTTTTTACTGTCAACTGATTTTCAGAATATTGTTTATTTCTCAGGGAGAGACACTGCCATATTTATTTTATTTTTGTTATGTTTGGTTTGTATATAGAAGATGGATTATGTATATACATATGTTCTTTTATTTTTTTAAGTCTTTCGGATGAGACTATAAACCGAGGCCCCGTGTTCAGGAGCCGTCACAGCCTGTGCACGTTAAAAACCCCTCCTGCAGAGTTCGTTAAGAGTAGGCTCCTTGGGGCCGCTGCAGAGGTCTAAATTTGTTAGGGACCCAACATTTATTCTTTAGACCGTGACAGTCAACATTGCAGACGTCAGTAGGATATTACGTTTCATAATGTTTAAGGTATTCTTTCTGAAAAGGGTTTTTGATTACACGGTTCCTCCTGGTGAAGACAAGTTAGTATGGTTGATTGGAAATCATGACATGTCAGGTAGACATGACAGGTCTACGCGTCTTCATTGTTGCTGAATAAGCAATGGTGTTATTTGCTGCTGAAGAAGCGGTGGTTCATTTCGTTTACTTGCTGAAAAGCAAGGGTTTCTTTGCGGTGAAAGCAAAGATATTACTGACTTGCGGTTACTGTACGCATTCCGTGTGCCGCAAGTAGGGAATTACGGAACAAATGTCATGTGGCAATATCCCGGTTGAGTTTGGGAATGAAACATGTCCATGCAGAATAGCTGTAGTCAACCTGAAGTAATCTTGTATGTGGTAAATGCGGGGACGCATTTCTTGGAGGCGTGGGTAATGGGCAAATCTGTCTGATAAGTTTTGAACAATCTATCAACTATTTCAGGTATTGGGTTTAGAAGATTTGCAGGGTTTAGATAAAATGGAAAAAAAACACGCCCCTTTGTTGCTTACTACTCTCTTTGATATCTCTTCCACTAACTTTAGACAAGGTATAGGGATATTCTCCAGTAGTAAGATGGGTTGTCTAGGGGGTAATTCACTCTGTTTCTTTGACGTCCGACTATGCGGCGTCTACTTACTTCAATTTCAAATTATAACGCTATTTCACATGCTTTATCAAACAATGCTTCCCAAACCTGAGCATCGTTCCTTTCATTGATCAATCTCCGAATTACAATTTTGGCTTCTGCTACAGTTTTTAGAAGATCGATGTCACGTTTTTGTAAGAGGACTGAATTCGCGTTCCGTCCTTAAGGTAAATTAATAGATATAGAGGTTTGAAATATAAGGCGTGAGACATAATAATCATGTCCTCACGCCTTATTATATTTCAAATATGCATACTTATATTATATATATATTATAGGTTTAATCATTGAGCATATCTACATGAGTATTCCAGTAAGAAAGTGGTGCATTGAATTATTTAAAAAAAAATTGTCAAATTTATGTATAGGAACGTGCCTACTTGAGCCTAATGTAGCTACGCGCCTGGGTGGTGTCACTTTTGTGTGGATACATTGTATGGAATATCAAGATAAAGTATAGGGAATTCTAGCCATTTTAGCAAAACTTTGGCCCATTCTCCGTTAGAACCATCCACATTTATCTGACCCTTCTATTCGTTAAGCCTGGAAATCCATCTCTAAGTTATTCTGTAGAAGAGACTAAAACATGTGTGTACATTTTGATGCATTATCTCTTGCTATGCATGGTTTTATTTTTTTTCTTCAGCATTTTAATGTTATATATCTAGTGTCAAACAACCTGAACTTACCTGTAAATATCAGCATAATAGTCATCTACATAGAGGAAGGGCGGCCTTAAGCTAATTGAGGAAGGGCGATCTTAAGCTAATTGAGGAAGGGCGACCTTAAGCTAATTGAGGAAGGGTGGCCTTAAGCTAATTGAGGAAGAGCGATCTTAAGCTAATTGAGGAAGGGCGACCTTAAGCTAATTGAGGAAGGGCGGCTTTAAGCTAATTGAGGAAGGGCGGCCTTAAGCTAATTGGACCAAATGCTTACAATGGGGTCCCACGCTGGGGTTATCTACTCTCTGCTGTTCAAGTATACACAACAGCACAATGCAGGCTTTACAGAGAACAATTGGTCGCAGCACCCCCTAAAGCCGACCCTGAATAGAGGGTTATGGCTATAAAGCATTGTTTTTGTTTTACTGGCATTCGAAGCAATTTTTCAGCAATACATTGACTATTCAAGACTTCAATGAATGGGAGTCGAAAGCCCGAACAGTTATTACAAATTTGACCCGTGAAACCCCGTTCCTCCCCATTCGTGGTTGGTGTCCTGATGTTGATATCGGGGAGCGAAGACCTACGTCAATGCAGTCATATAAGCTTATGGTAGAAGTCAACGGTATTAACAATGGCCCTCCATGACCTGTTTAAATAGAATGTTTATTGAATTATCTATTATACAAAGGGTTGTATTACGAACCACTTTCATGATAAACGTTAGAGAATACCGAAGGGGCAATCATAAATGGACAATGCAGAAAAATTGGTAACATAGGATACACAAGAGGGGAATAAACGTTAGAGAATACCGAAGAGCCAATCAAAAATGGACAATCCAGAAAAATTGGTAACATATGGTACACTAGACAAATAAACGTTAGAGAGTATACCGAAAGGGCTATCAAAAATGGAAAATCCAGAAAAACTGGTAACATAGTGTACACAATGCTAAATAAAAACAAAACAAAAATACAACACAATATGTGTTGGACACCACTATACCTAAACAAACACAAATAACGTAAATAAGACATCCGACCTCCTACAAACTACTGGAAGTAAAGACGAACCGAACAAACACAAATAACATAAATAAGACATCCGACCTCCTACAAACTACTGGAAGTAAAGACGAACCGAACATTGTTTTTATGAGGAAATCGTAACAGACATCACAACACGGAACTCAGAACGCAAAGACTCATAATAGGACAACACAAAAAAAAAATATGAAAAAAATCAGTAATCGGCGAAGCATCATCTAATCATAATCTAATACGTAACTAATACAGTGGTCTGAAGATATTAATGTTTTATTATAATACATTGAAAAACATTTGATTCATTCTCGTTTTAGTTATTCTTGCATTTCACATGTTGCACTCATAAGTTAAAAATTAAAAAGTCCCTTTACACAGGTTATTTGGGATAGGAAATTATAATCACTTTTAAGTGCGAGACGGCCAATAGGTCATAGTGGTTTTTATATAGACATTATTTATATTATAATTCTGATGAGTGGTCCATAGGAGACCTGTTGCACTGGCTAAATTCTCCGTCCCTACCCATCACCTTTCCTTGTTTCGAGTCCCGCGGCGTTTAATTTTTTTTTCTAGTCATGAATATAGCTGAAAAATTGCTTGCTGAACGTTAAACATCAACCAATCAAATATATTATGATTGTGTTTAGGAAGAATTATTAGAAGTGTATTTTATACATAAGTGATCACTAAAAGATGCTTGAAAATTGACTTCAGGTAAAGCTTTAAATGAGACAATAATTCTAATGTAGTTGTTTAATATCCCTGGTTTGTGATTGGACAATGCTGTAATTTTCATGGTATCAATTCCACGGTTGAAAATCGTGAGATATTTTAGACGATTGGCGCTTACGTCATCTTGTCAACAATGTAGCAATACACATGATTACATTTGAATTGTATTTGAATATTTCACGGCATCAATTGTCGAATTAATGGTGTAATTTTCACCAATTCCTCGGTTGAAATAGCATGAAATATTTTTTATTTTTATTTTAGCTGATTACCGCTTATGTAAGCTTGTCAATAATACAGACATATACATATATGATGTATGTATGTCTATCCTACACATGATTATATTAGAATGGAGATAACTGTTTTGTATTTGAAATTTCACGGCATCAATTGCCGATTTAATCTCCAATTGATGCCGTGAAATTTTCAAATACAATGCAGTTATCTCCTAATTAGACTCTAGATATCATTTCGGACCAGACAGGTAAAATCCAGTTTTTTCCCCTACATCGGTATTTAAAAACTAGATACATAGTCCACAGTTAAGTTTTTAATTCACTTACATTGTTTTTGTATTTGTCTCTCATGTGCGAGTAGTGCGTATTCTCCATAAACGACTCATTCATTTCCATCCCATTCTAAAGGCAATTTGATTTTTCAGTCTTTTTGGTATGGGGGGATACACTGGAACGGAGAAACTGTCTTTTCTTTTACCATTACCAAGAGTAACACAACGGATGCCACGAACAGCAAAAGTGAAGATCGGCGAAAAATTAACATGGAAACGTGTTGTGGCTTTCTTTGACAGGTGTCTGTTTGTGTTCTTCTACATAATTTCGTCCATCACGACAGTCGTGTTCTTTGTTACTGTAATGTAATGATAACACATTCAGGGAGGAGTGTTTCAATGTTCAATTGTAAAATGGTTTGGTTTGATTGTATGGTGTTTAACCTCACTTTCAACAATATTTCAGTTATATCGTGGAGGTCAGTTTTATTGGTGGAAGAAACTGGAGGACCCGGAAAAAACCACCGATCTGTCGCAAGTCACTGACAAACTTTATCACATAATGTTGTACACTCCGCCCTGATCGAGATTCGAACTCACAACATCAGTGTTAGTAAGCACTGATTGCATAGGTAGTTGTAAATCCAACTACCATACG
>MJUT01003453.1:0-10471 GCA_002080005.1 Gigantidas platifrons
TTTGGCTTCACAGACCAAAACGTCGCAGTTTACCAAGACACAAATTGTTTTCTCAATTATGTAGAAAACTCCTGCCTGAAATTTTAAATGATTTATATGAATCTTCGCAACAAAGTGGGAGGAAACATGGATGTACACCACTAAAAGGATCCACTCCTAAACGAAACAGATTTTTGACACCTGGAACCCTTGAGTAGTACTTGACAAAGTCGGCAAACGCAGCCACTGTTCCTTTAAATTTAATTCCGTCCATCTTTTATGACCTGTAAATTTAACACATATTTATGAATACATACAATTAGACGGTCATTATTGTTCCGCATTGAATGTATCAGTGATTCTTTTTGTTTGTTCTTGAACTGTCCACATATCTCTGTAATAAAAAAGAATCAGAATTTTGAATTATGCAATGCATTTCCCATGTACGTGCATTTTACAAATAGGAAGAACCCACTATATGTACATGTACGTGCATTTTACATATATAAAAAGAACCCACCATGTACATGTCGGAAGAACCCAGACCCTAAATGAAGATACTGAGGTATGATATTTGAACCGCGTGTATCTTGAAATTGAAATTATTATAATTCCTCTCCAACTTCAATTTTCGGAGGCCGGAAAATAGGGACAAGTTGTAGGAGTGGATAAGCTTTGTAAGCGTGTCGGTTAGTTGAGGACGCAAGCTTTAGAACAGGACCGGGAAGAGGGACAAGCTTTTCAAAACTGACAAGCATAAACGGGGGAGTTAGGCATCAAATCACACCCTTTTACCTCTTGGTAAAGTAGAGAGTTTTTTCCATGCTACAAACTCAGCTTCTAAGTGTTTGCTTCTACGCCGCTGTATATATGGACCTGGTTTGTTTGTTATTGCACAGTTTTATTCAATGGTCTCTTGTAACACAATTATATATGTATCTTGAATGAATAAAGTATTGAATATTGAATCATTTGTTTTACCTTTTGGTTTAAAAATGGAATCTCGTATTATGAATGTTTTTGGAATAAGAAGGGTTTGAAGAAATCAAAGGGGTAATAAGAATCCGTAAATCGAAGGACAGACAACGAAATACATGTAGGTCAAACGTACAAACAACGATCTACACGCGCGTGCGTACGTGCGAGCGTACGTGCGTGCGTGCGTGTGATTTACATTTATTTTCCTGTTTAAAGTCGTATTTTCAATAAATCATTACTTTCTGAAAATATTAAATTTGAGACTAATTATATAATAGAAGATAACTAATATATTACCTCGACAGTCGTCTTTCGCATGTGTAACTATTCGCAATGAGTTTAGTTCAACACGTACAACACCTGTCGAGCATGACAAATCTGTAAGTGCTTCAGTTTTTGTGTTGTCTCATTTATGTGAATTTTTTTCCCCCTCAGTGCTCTGTTGTTTCTTTGTACCCCTCTTTTAGTCGTTTTCGTGTGTGTTATGTCGATTTTGCCTTGTCTTTTGATTCTGCGGGGTTTTTTTAATAATCCTTTTACCTCGTGCCTTCTGTATTCTGTTGACTATATATAAAGTATAATGGAACAATGACGTCAATGTTTATGTCGATTTCTTTACACTTACGACTTCTTGTGAATCCCCCCTCCCCCCACAATTCCTCAATAACGCAGACTCATATAAATGATCGTATTTATAAGCCCAAAACTCGTCTAGTAAATTGACAAACAAATGACCAAATCTTTTTTTCATTTTTCAAAACAATTGACTTTGAATGTGCTATAACTTTTTGTTATCTTTACTAGAGCGAGGTTGATTTGTTATTGCGTCACTTCGTATGATTAAATCAGTTAAAATATGGTATATTTTGGGAATATATGAATAACTCTGAATATAAATAAAGTATTAATTGAAAAAGGATTGCAAATGAAATTTGCATCACCACCGATAAGACCTCCACAACCGCCACCGAATGACCTCCATTGCTTTTGGCTGAATCGCGTCGATTTACGATACTTCTGGTCATTTAATTCACTTTTGCCGAAGAATAATATCGAATCCCCTCAAACAGGACCCCCTTTTCACACAATAAATGCCGACGCATTTTCAAACTTTAAACTTGTGTGACTTGACACGCAAAACTGACGTGGTCATCCGACTTTAGCACGAAGTGTTTGGAAAAACTAGGACTTATTTTCTGAAGAGAAATCGTTGATCAGTTGCCAAAATGATTTAAGATTTCGTCTGAAATGTTTTATAATGTAAAACTTAATAAGTTATGAAATAATTTCCATTGACCTAGAAAGTTGATAGAATTATCCGCTTCAAACCGTCACCGGATGGAACCGGACGCACCTCTGCACCGCCACCACTCGAGATGTTTTGTACGTGGTGGACAATGTATGTATATTACGTAAAATGCATAATGCAAGTCCACGTTATTAACAGTGAATTGCACTCAAGATGGAAACAACGGAAAGAGCAACTTACCTTACCTCTGGATCTTTAACCCCATTTCTAGGAGAACCATACTGTATCGTATGTTGAACAGTGGTGCTTCTATATACAGTGCAGTGCTATCCCTCCACCTCATCCACAACCACGAATTAAAATCCTATATACACTTGTAAGACTTGTATAAACAACTAAAATCTAAAATGTCACTTCAGTTGGCCCTTTTAAGATTTACTGATAAAATCTAAAAATCTCTTCACTTGGTTTAAAAGGTTCTGATTAAAAAGTAAAAGTCACTTAAAATCTAAAAGTCACATCACTTTGGTTGCTGTGCTCAGTGCTAAAATATAAAAGTAACTTAAAATAGATTCTCTCACTGTCCAGTTAAACTGTTATGCAAAAAAATAAAAGTTACTAGGCACTATTTAACACTCAGTAAGGTTGGCCTCAATCGCGCCTCAACTGTATATAAAACATAAAATTAGTTGAGTTACATCTTCCGTAATATTCCTGCTTTGCCAATGTGTTTATTGATTCCCTGCCTATCCATTATCTTTCTGTAATGCAGGATATGAAGTTGGGATGTCAGACGCCGGGCACAATATTCAATTTTTGCTACACTGGCTGGGTCTAATTTCAGATTTCTGGTTGATGAAGTTATATCCAGTAGTAGGTGTAGTTGTACATTTTCTGATAATTTTCTCCAGTTCAATTTGTAATCGTTCAAGACTGTCTATTTCTTGGATTATTGATTCTCTGACTTCTTTTAACTGCTCACAATCTAGGATGAAATTTTCAATTGTTTCTCCGCAGAAGGCACAATGCGTTCGGTTCATTCTTATACATCTTTATCCTGTTGCTTTGGAGAAGGTATGTCCCAGTCAATAATTTCAATTTAATTGGTAGCAGGAGATCTCCTTTCAATGTACAGTTAATCTTTAATATAGGGTGTAGTTTTACTTTTTCCAAATTTTCAGAACTCAGGTATTGAAGGCTCTTATAGAATGATATGGACTCTATAATTGACTTACTCCAGTGTTCGTAAATTTTTCTTTTCACCGTTGATGTCCATACAGATTTCATTGGAGGATTGTCTAGATACCAACTTGCGTCCTGCAGATTGTATTTCCTCAGTATGTATTTAATCTCTATAAACCAGCTGTTACTCTCATTTGATTTAACAATGAGTTGCCTTCTAGCCAAGTTCTTTTCTATGTTATTATCCGCTTGATTACAGATGTTGTAGCCCAATGTCCTTATATGTATTTGTGCTTCTACTGGTAATATTCCGGAGAGTACATAGACTGCAGCGTATGCTGTTCTTGTTGATAAGGAGGGTATTTGTTTTAGCATTTTTTTTCTGAAATAGTTCTATTTGTATCAGAGGTGTAGCTTTTGGTATTATAAGCCCCATGCCATATAACAGGACTGGCTTAATATACATTTTAAACAGATGTATCACTGTATCTGGATCTAGACCGTTGTTTCCATGGTATCCACCTCCAAAAAGTCCATATGCACTTCTAGCTTTTTTGATGTTTTCTTCTACATTTTTAATCATGTTGTTTTTCAGCGATGTTGTTCTGATTATTCCAAGAGGTAATGCAGACTCTACCGTTGGCATTGTTTGTGCACCCAGTTTAAATTCGCTCGTATTTAAGGACCTTTTGTTTGGCTTTGATTTGATGTTTAACGCCACACTTTTGGTCGGTTGCAATTCATACTCTTCCATGTATGCATAGTCATAGGCCATATTTATAAGGATTTGCGTGTGGACCGGAGTTTCGCTCAGTAGTGCTACATCATCCGCACAGGCAGTACTGTTGGTACTTATGTTTTCTATTCTCAGTTCAATGTTTGTTGCTTCTAGCCTATTTAGTAATGGGTTGATATAGAGCTTGTATAGATCAGTACTGGGAATACCACACTGCCGCACTCCTTGGTTTACTTCAAAAGGTTCGGACATTTGGCCTGCCCATTTAACGGAGATGACAGCATTTTTATGTAAACTTTTGATGAGGACCCAATGTTTGTAATCTATTCCTGCTTGATATACCCTTCTCAGCATGTGGCAGTGGATTACTTTATCGAATGCAGCTTTAGCGTCAAGGAGTATGATTTGGCAGTCAGTGTCATTATCTACAACTTCTCGGTAGCATTCTTCCACTGGCAAGACTGAGTTAACTGGTGATGAACCACTTGTGAATCCCCATGAGTTCTGTTCTGTATTTCTAGTACCTGGTTTTTAATTCTTTCTTTGATAATGGTTTCAACTATTTTGCTAATCTCTGGGAGTACAGTTATACCTCTGTGGCTTGCGTTTTTAGTCCTTTATTTTTGAAGATGGGTGTAAGAAGTCCAGCTTTCAACGTATCTGGTACTCGTCCTTGCCTAAAGATCTCGTTAGTTATAAGAAGGAGTATTTTTTCCTTATCTTTTCCAGCATTGATGATGTGTTCTTTAGTTAGGCCATGGTAGTCAGCTGATTTTCCTCAATTTATTGATCTCATTGATTTCGCTATTTCTTCGTCATTGGTTTCTTCTATACGTTTGTGGGCCACAATGTCGTTTATTGTCTTTATTTCGTCTTTCACCATGCTATGATATTTATTTTCTATGTTCATACTGAAGTCAAAAGTTGCTAGATTTTTGAAATGTTCTCTAAATCCTGTCATTACATTTTCCTTCATTTACATTCAGGTCCATAATGACTTCATTTCCTTTTTTGCTATTGTTGCGTACTAATTTGTGAAATAGTCGCATATCTTTTGTTTTGGTTTCCATTATCAATTCCTTTTCTCCATCCCTCTGCTTGGCCAGTTCAACCCTAATACATCTCCTAAACTCATTCTTAGATTCTTTTTTCTCTTTACATATTATGCTATTTATATCCGTTGGTTTTCCATTGTCTTTCCATATTCTATATTTTGCTCTCGTAATTCTAACCGTTGATTTAATTTCTGGTGTCCATATCTTTAGCTTAGGTCTTAGTTGGTTTTTGATGACGAGCTTAAGATGGCAGTGTTCTTCATTACTTGAAATGTTTTTTATATTACCTTCTCTAATGGTAATTCGTTGTTAATGAGTCGACTTTTCAGCTTACCTATATCTGTTTGGACCATGGCCGAATATAAATCTTTGTCCACCTTTTCCCATTTAATTTTCCTCTTTATTTTCTGGACATCTTTGCTTCCCTTTTCATAGGCTTTATATTCAAATTCAAATTCCATTCTGATTGGGTAGTGGTCAGAAGTGTTTGATGTTATTGAATCAAGAACTTCTTTGTTTGAACTGGTACTATGATTATGGGGGAAATAGTCTATTTCTGAGCATTCTTTTCCATTTGCGTTAGTGAAAGTTTTTGACGTGTTGCTAAATTTTAATTGACCTTCGTTAATGAATTCCCGTAAATAGTTATTTTTTTGCTGCCGGACGCGTCGTTGAGGTCTTCGTTCAGATCTCCTCCTATGACTATCTATACTTTTGAATTAATTCATAAATTTCATCTATACATTCTTGAAATTCAGTCACATGGTTTTTGCTTCCCTTGGCTGGTACATATACTGATATTACTAGTAATCTGCTGTTTTTATTCCCGTGGTTTTCTATACATTGTATTTTTTCTGAGACGTCTTCTAATGGTATAATTATATGATCTATCTCTTCTCTCCAAATAACAGCTTCTCCACCATAACCTCTTGGCATGCTGACTGGAAGCACATGGTCGTTTATATCCACTCCTTTACCAACATAGTTGATTTCTCCATGAATTTTGCTGATCAAATGGATTTGTGCCTGGAATAGCCAATGTTCTTGAATTAAAATAATGTCATTTGTTTGTAGTAATTCATCAATTATCAGAGCGCTTGTTTTAATGTCTTCACAGTTGAACGATACGAGCCTTATTTTCTGCTTCTCATCTGTTCGACTTCTATTATTTTAGCTATATTCTGTGTTGTTGGAGGTTTGGATAGGTTCAGAAAGGTTGATTTTGAGTATCACTGCCCAATATGTCTGGCCTAGCACTATGTAGTTGATTCACCGTTTGGTGAGCTAGTTGTTGCTTGTGTGCTGTGGGTAATAGAGGTACATTACCACCAAGGGTGTGTTGGTGTGTTACATATGATGGAGTTACATCACTAACTAGATGTTGCTGTTGCTTAATATGTGTTGACGGAACTTTACGGACAGGAGCTTGCTGATGTATTGAACGTACTGTTGGTATGCTGCGGGGTAGTGATGACTCCCTACGATGGTTTCCCAGTATCAATGGTTGTCCCGTTTAGGAAGGTGCTAGTGATTCGATGTCTCTCAGATTGTATTCTGTACTCTCACGTCAAGCATTGTTTGGCGTCCTAGCATTTGCAGCCTTTTGATGTTGATATTCGGGGTTACAGTTGTTTACTTACTCTTCACTCATGTTAAATCTATCAATTTCGTGGAATACTAGGTTTGTTAATTTAGTGTGTAGACCCATGAGTTTGGTATTCATGTGCTGTTTCATCTTACTGTATATATTATTGTGTGTTTCTGTTCTCATTTCACATCGTACTATTCCTGCCTCATTTTCTTTCTAAGTCTGTAAATATTGATTTCAGTGTATATTTCTTTTTAGTAGTTGAACAGTTTGTTCAAGTTCAAAGTTTCTAGTCACTAGTTGTTGGCATCTAGTTCCTAGCAGTATTTTCTCGTTATTAAGTTCTTGAATTGATTTCTCCTTAATTCTCAGTTGCTCTTCAGCTTTTTCTAATTTTGTTTCCCTTGCCCTAAGTTCACATAGCTTAACCTCTTTCAAGCTATCAGGTTGATTTTGCTTTTTATGTGATGACTTTCTTGGCTTTATAACTGGTTTATTGTCTAGATTATTCCTTGGTTTAGGAATAGGTTTATTTGCGTTGGAGTTTATAGGTGATTCCGCCTGTGCTTGTGTATTTTCATGTGGCTCATTTGTCCCATCTTGTTGCGTTTCCTCTAATTCTCCAGTATTGCATGACACGCAAGTATGCTCTCCATTCAGTTCTACTGAGCATCGTTTGTGACAAAGGTTACCGCATACTGAGCATAAATCATAGTTGGAGTTGTCGGTTGTACCATTGCTGATTATACAAGTTTATGTTGCTAGCGTAATGGTAGATTTCTCTTCCGTTTCATCTGACCTTCCAGTCGCTGTTTCCTCCTCCAGTAGTTGCTTTACTTGTGTTTCATCTCGACAGACTGTACTCTTCATTTGGTCTTGTTTTCTCTACTTTCTTTATTTCTATCTCTGTTAGCTTTTGGCATCTGTAGTGGATCCAATGCTTTCCTGTGGTACAGAAAGTACTCCTTGTTCAGTTTTGTTTTGCATTTAAAGCATGAAACATTTTCTGGATTGATAGCGATCTGGTGCTCGAGCTGGGTACTGGTACATCTTTGATTCTATAGGCCTTCTAGTTGGTCAGCAAGCTTCTTGTTGAGTTCATCTAGGCTGCCCTCTATATTACAGTTGCTAATTATATTATGTATTGATTGTATGTCATTTTCCATAAATTTTGCCATCCATTTCCATTAATCAGGAGTCTACTAGTTGTTGTATATATATATTGATTGTATACCCCGAGTCTGGTTGTGTGATCTTTATGGTAAACTTTACCACTGTTGAATTGGAGTTATCAGTGTGTTTTCTGATGTGGACTTTACTCCATTGTGTTGATTCATAAAAATGGATGCTTGCTAGCCTGATTAGCTCAAAAGTTGCAGTGTCTGCAGTGATTATCATGCCTTCATTAGTAAGTTTATATTCAACATGCTGATCCCTACTTGTGGCGTCCAGCTTTTTTTGTAGAGATTTTTCGATGTTTAGTTTATAGTTGTTACTTATTGAGTCTATACCTGTTGAAATAGTTCCACTGTTGCTGTCCTTGTTGGTTAAAAGTGACAGCTCTATGGTGTTTTCTGTTCTCAGGTTTTGGTTTGTATGCAAACTGTTTGATACTTCAACAGCGTGGCTTGGTCATTCCATGCCTTCTGATTCACACCAAACATTATTTCTTGATAGTTGTGGTGAATAGCCTTGTCACTGCCAACAGTCTTTTCTTATCTGTTCTGTAATCTCTTTTAACCAGGCTGTTGCAAGTAGCGGTTTTAGGTGGATACAGTCCGTATACAGGTTATAATTATAGTAGCTTTTGTGTGGTTTATCTTTCACTCTCAGTACTTGTTTTCTGGCTTTGAGATGGTTGTTGAGCGGCGGAGAGCGGGCGTGCAGGGTGGTATTATACTGCTGAATAAATGTGTTAATTTCGTCTATCTGATGTTGTAGGCAAACTGTTTGATGCTTCAACAGCGTGGCTTGGTCATTCCATGCCTTCTGATTCACACCAAACATTATTTCTTTCTAGTTGTGGTAATAGCCTTGTCAATGCCAACAGTCTTTTCTTATCTGTTCTGTAATCTCTTTTAACCAGGCTGTTGCAAGTAGCGGTTATAGGTGGATACAGACCGTATACAGGTTATAATTATAGTAGCTTTTGTGTGGTTTATCGTTCCCTCTCAGTACTTGTTTTCTGGCTTTGAGATGATTGTTGAGCGGCGGAGAGCGGGCATGCAGGGTGGTATTATACTGCTGAATAAATGTGTTAATTTCGTCTATCTGATGTTGCAGTTGTTCATCCTGATCTCTAAATGTTTCTGGATTTGGGTAACTTCTTGATGTATTCCAATGTACTATTGAGTAGTGAGGTATCTCCAAGACTGTCAGCCTAGAATTTGGATAGGGTTTCAATATACATGTATCTTTAAATTTTTGCAGAGATTCAATGATGTCTGTGGCTGCCTAAGGATGTTGGATTGCTAAAGCGATGGATAATTTCTTGCCTTTTTTGGTCAAATTGCAAGTTCCTAGCCAAATATATAAATGGATATTGCCGAATTCCTTAATTTCGGAGTCAACTATTTATTGTATCACGACAATGTTGTTTTACACGATGTCAACAAGTAATCAACAATTAGCTTGTTATTTGATGTTATATATGGCGACAGAGATCACAATACCTACATAAAATCAAATATAGTCCAAAGGTACCTGATAACAGTTTTCAATCATGGTACAACCAAGATTTTATACCCCTGACCTGTCGTGATCATTTTTGTGTTCAATGATTTGAGGTTAGAGTTGTTTGTCTGTTTTGTTGATATTGGTGAAATTGTTTATCAGCACCATTTAAACTTTCCTTTCTTAATTGTTGTGTCTTTGGAGACAGGCCATACGTCATTGCTGTTTTATAGTAATCTGTAAAGTCGGCTGATCACGTTAGACTGCCAGTTTATGGTTTTAATTCGTACCCAAAAAAACTATTGTATCAAATGGCATGTATTTTTGCTTCCGGTTTCGTCCTCCTGTCATTGATTACATTTTAGTCCATCAAAATGCATTGCACAACTTCCCTTTTTTATATAAAGAATAACTATATAGTGATGCCAATTATTTCCTTTTCATTTTATTATTTGGATTTAAGTGACTGTGCTTGTATTAAAAATGCAGATATCTAATTCAGTGTGCGCACGTTTCTGGAGTAACCTTCACCAGATACATTCAAGGTCAAAGAATTATCAATCCAAATAATTTAAAAGTCTTTAGAAGCAAGTAAGCCCATGGGCCTAAACAGAGTAGTGAAACCCAGCTAAGGCTATATATGTCTGGAGGATGTGAACCTCAGTTTTAATAAAAATAAATATTACGATTCTACATTTAAAATTTTTTAAATATAAAATAGGCTATGATGATATTTAGGCCATTGCATGGCCTGTTCTTCGATCTACAACCTCTGATTATCTTCTTGATATCTCTAAACCTTTCTTTTTGATAAAAGTGACCACTGAAGTAAAGAAGCATGATATGGGCGACAACTCTTACTGTACTATCTACAATGTGAAGTACTCCATTGTGTTAACTAACAATGTATAACAACCAAATATGGTCATTTGATCGATTTAATTTAAACATAAAATGGACCGGTTTAATTGATTGTTGATTAACGTCCAGCTGCAAATATTGCATGCATATTGATGACTAGAACGTGTTAA
>MJUT01003453.1:51299-65941 GCA_002080005.1 Gigantidas platifrons
GTGTCATTAAACCGGAAGTGGATACTAACTCATCAAGAGAACCTGGTCTCTCTTCCAGTTTTTATAGCTTTGTTGTTGTTTACCGTCTTGTTTGTATAGGGAGGAGATTGTTCGTTTTGATGATATTGGTGGAATTGATGATTCATTGTTTAGTTTGTTTGTTTGTTTGTTTGGTGGTTTTTAACGCCACTTTCAACAATATTTCATTAATATCGTGGCGATCAATTTTATTGGTGGAAGAAACCGGAGGACCCGGAGAAAACCACCGACCTGTCACAAGTCACTGACAAACTTTATCACATAATGTTGTACACCTTGCTCTGATCAAGATTCGAACTCACAACATCAGTGTTGATAGGCACTGATTACATATGTAGTTGTAAATCCAACTACCATACGATAATGACCACGACGGCCGCGATTCGTTGTTTAAACTTTCTTCACATAACATTTACAGTCTTGGAACCGGTATTCGCGCGTCCGGTGAGTTCGCGCATACGTATTGTACATGTCAAAATTGCAAAATCATTGGAAAAGTTAAGATGGAGACTACTGGTATGTGAAGATGAACTCTAATTATATTAATGTTTTCAAATTTGAGCTTATTTTGAAGGAATAGGAATACACTTCAATTTCGAAATCTTTCAAAATAAAATATTTCCTTTATTCATTTTAAGAACCATTCAAATTATGCATGCGCGATATCACCGGACGTTGCGTCATTTGTCAAAAATCGAGGGTTGGTTTGTTTACACTTCGTTTTCACTGAAATGTTAAAAATTGTAGCAAAATCCGGATAAAGACCATAAAGATAATACTTCAGTGTATTTGAGGAGGATTTAAATTAATTCAATGAAATGTTGGTAAGCTGTGAAATTAACCACTGAACCCTTTGGTGCGCGAACACACCGGACGGCTCTGTACATTATAAAATTTCTACACCGTCAACACATATAGTATCATGATATTGTCATTTTAATTTATTCTAAATCCAATTTATCAACATGAGAGAAACTATATAAGTGTTCAGAAACTGATATTTAATTGTTCTTCATCTTACAACCATTATGCTTGACGATCCACAGCGAGTGTGAAACTGCCTCAATATGTTTTTTTTATTTCTTTATTATTTCTTGCTCACATGTATGTCTGACTTACCTTGTGATTGGGAGAACTGTATTTACACCTGTACTTCTATAAAATAAACACAGATTTAACATACTATAGTATTTTCTTAAGTAAAGATTTGGCATAACATCAAGACATCAAATATTGTCATGGTGTATGAAAGTAATTGTCTACACAAATTCTCCTACATTTAATTTTACAATACATATTTAGAGTCTATTTAACAATAAACAAAAGAAAAGTTTGAATATAATAAATGAGTAATCAGAAAAACAGACATAACAATGGTAAACACAATTGACAAAAGACAAAATATATTTACAAAACTTCACATAGAAACTAAAATTCGAACAACTAGAACAAAGCTATAAGTATTTTCTTATTTAACGATTTGGAATAACATCAATGAAACTATTGTTGTCATGGGGTATATATGTCAAGGTTATTTCTCCTATATTTTTGATTTTATACTATGTTCCTCTCAAGGCCAATAGTAAGAAAAAGTATGTGTATATATTAAAGGATTATATACCACAATTATCATTTATGAAAATCACATTAAAAATCACACTTTCGAAAATCTAATAAGATTAAATCCACTTATCCCAGTTCACAGTTTCAGACATAATGCCACAAATAATAAAATACAATCATTGACAAGTCCTAATATATTATTATTGATTGCACGTAAAGGTTTGAATTTACCAAAGGGGTATATCAGAAACCTTACAAAAAATCGAAGGAAAGACAATACAAATGAACAAGGACGAAAGGGGAAAACATGGTCCAGGGTGAACTCGTGACGGAACAGATGTTCCTCTATAATATTTATTCCTAAGAAAATGTATTATGTAATAAAAGTTCCAAAAGAAATGTAATACATGTTCCACTGACATAATACAAATACCAGTACAATGGAACATGTATTACATAAAATAATTTCCTATTCGGAACTTTTATTATATAATAAAGTTTCTTAGATACAAATATAATAAAGAACAAATAAGTTTAAAATGGAACAAATATTACATAAAATATTTTCCTATTCAGAAATAAATTTGTTAGGTACAAGTATTATATAATATTTATTCTAGTAGGTATAAGTATTATATAATATTTATTCTGGTATGTACAAGTATTATATTAAAGTAACTTTTACTATATCATTTACCTATAATAAATGTACCTCGAAAAGGTGGAACAAATGTCATACAGGTTGAATAAATATTCCATAAGACTTGTTCCATGGAATAAATATTATTCAATTATTTTTTTCTTTTGGAACAAATATTATTAGGAACAAATATACGGTTACAAACTAAGGTGATCCGGAAGGTTTTAATAATATTCAAAACAAGAATATTTTGAAGATAACTTAAGAGTAACAAGAACCCGTATTTTCGAAGATAAACACAGACAATATAATGATCCATCGACAAAAAGACGGGAACAACAATTGTCTACCAAACACTACAATGAAACACCACTAGAAAACCCGGGAATACCTCGTATGCTCCGGCAGGTTAGGCAGTACATGCTCCACTAGTCCTTTGTTCTCTATTCAATCTTATAGATTTTGCAATGGTAATTTGAGATATATTATACCAGTTAATGGTCTTATTATTGCTGACATATACATGTACGAAATACAATTGTAAAAGACATAGCAATGGTGACGCGTTGGTAGATTTTACACACTAACAATCAATTATACAGGTAACTCTGTCTTTGATGCAAACACATAGATTTTCACAATACTTTTTGATGAGATCATGTTCTATCGAGACAATTAGCATATTAAATGTATGTTTCTTCTTTATAAGATCATAATAGTTATTGGATTCATATCTAAAATAAAAATGTATACAGCAAGTTAATTGGTGCGCTCGACGCATTTTTGGAGTAATTTTCATCAGGTAGGCGAAGTATAAATCTACGTAATCAGTGTCTATCACCCCTGTCAACTGTTATATGGCACAATGTGATTGTAGGTAGAAATATACTAAATTTAAAGAATTATACTTACTAAGCCTAGTACTATTGAGGAAAGGACCAAAAATATCACTGTCAACACTGTTGTAAAAAACAATACCACAAAATTCTGAAAAGATCGATCAGAACAATTAACACTAGACTTAATTAACTAACAAATTATAGCACTATATATATTTTTGACTTAAACAACAAAATACGAATAATTGAAATCAGTTTATATTTTTTGTCCCTATACTTTCCATTCTTGATAGTCCCTTCGGTTTTCTCTAACAAATACATTTATTTGATATTGAATCACATTAATTATCTCTTGGGAACAAATAGCATAGAGATGAAATACATTTGATATTACATGGAAAACGTTATATATTCCGATGTCGTCGGTTGGATTTTCCCACTTCGTCACACTGTTGTTTTACATATATTGCAAAGTAGAATACAGAATGTAATTCCAGGGCCCGGGTGGGTCAATGAGTTAGGTAGTTGAATTACCTATCATCTCATACAAGCCTATCACCAATATGGCGTGGGTTCGCCCCCGGCTTCGTATATTACAAAAAGGGTGCACTCGACTCGCAACCGCAAGTGAAAAAGGTTACCAGTTGGTTGCCCATGATCGGTGGTTCTCTCCGATTACTCCGGCTTCTTCCACCACTAAAATTGGTCGCAATAATATAGCTGACATATTGCTGATTGTAGCGTTAAAACACCAAAAAATCAATCAATTAAATCAAATACCATGGGATCAGTGTGTATCTTTCTCTGTAGATTGAATGCCTCTATGAATATGTGTAAGAGAAACGTAATTAAAGGTAGGGTACATGAGACAACCCCTGATGTGAACTTTGTTGGCTGTAATTGCCATATGGGACATAAGTGTGGCTTAGAGAAAACCCCTGATGTGTACTTTGTTGGCTGTCTTTACCATATGGCACATAAGTGTGGTTGGGAAAAAAACGGATTTTAGAGCTTCTGTTAAAACTGATGGTTCACTATCAGCAATTTTGAAAGTGAAACTAAACAATTCAAATTAACAATATCATGTCACAGGAGTAGACAATATGACAAATCCTGAAAACAAATAAAGTTTTTATACAAACAAATAAGTATGTAAATCATAGAAAAGAGGTGGTATTGGTAAGGCATGTTCTATATTATTAAATGTTTTATAAGTAACACAAATTTAAGTAAACTTTGTTCTGACGAATTCCTCAGAATCACCATACTCTCTTCGTATTCTTTGGGTCTTGGCTCCCAGACCACTTCCTATCACTCCGAGCAATCAAAGACCATTGGCAGGTCTTTTTTTTTGCTATAGGTTATCGGTTTTCCTGTGTTTCTACGATTTACGGATTGGAGTTTTCAACTGATCTAAAGGTGTGATATTTGTGTATGTTTCTCATTTCATGTTTCAAAACATTTTAACATTATATATACTAATTTCAATATGACTACCATATTGATTATTTGTATATATATTGCAATTGTTATATAAATAACTGTTTTATTTCTAAGAGTCTGTTAGATGTGGAAATTTATTAGTTAAATTAGTTCACGCCACGATATAGCAGACGTACTGCTAAAGTTGGCGTTAAAAACCAATCAATCAATCAATCAACCATAATGCTAAATAGTTCTTATTACCAGGTACAATACTTTTTTCCATCTCTTGAAAACTGTAACGATTCCCATGAATCTGTTCAACACTATGATAGGTATGAGAACTAGAAGTCCTATCGCTAGGAAATCAAATGTTAGTCCTATGTTTAATCTGCCTTCACTGACTTTGTACAGAACACTTGTTTCCCAGCTTCTGTTCCACGACAGACCATAAATAGGCACTAAGACGATGAAAGTCACTTCTATCATCTGAAAATGATAAAACATCATCATGTTATTTTTTTTCTACGCAACTGGATTAAAATTAGTTCGCGACCCATTACGGGTGGGTGGGTTATAGTGTTTTAACGCCACTTTCAGCAATATTAAACTTGTATTGTGGCGGTCAGTTTATTTGTGGCAGAACTCGGAGTACCCGGCGAAAACCATCGACCTGACCCAAGTCACTGACAAATTGCATCACATAATGTTGTATCGATTACACCTCGCCTGAATGGGATTCGAAACTCCATTACGATAACATAATAATTTCACATAGGATAATCATGGTACCTTCAGTTTGCACTCTATACTAGACAAAAACCTGGAATTAAATTATCACAATGGTAGCTGACCTTATCAACAGCCCACCTGTAGGAATGATGCGGTATTCGGACACATTATTTTACTTGCTCGTTTATCATCTGTTCTAAAATAATAGAGAATCGGCAAACATCTTTCTGGAGCATCTGACTTCACTCCCGATTTTTAGTATGGTTCATGTTACTCGATTAGATTGATGTGTATGTTTTGTAGATCCTTGTTTGTCCTTTTGTGCTTTTTACTTTTGGCCTTTGTGTTGTCTGTCCGTCTTCGATATACAGATTCTGATTACTCTGAAAAGTTTTTACACATTTTAATCATGTTGAATATCTCCTATAATTCTACATCAACTTAACAATTATCTACACCAAGTGTACTTACAAGCATTACAAGAGAGGAAATAACATAAATTGCTATAACAACTGTGAATTTTGCTGCGTTTCTAAAGGGTTGTCTGAAATAGTAAAATATTATATGTTAAATAAACGTTAAAGAATACCAAAGGGCAGTCAAAAATTGACAATCCAGAGAAACCGGCAATATATGGTACACAAGATGACGACAATGAAAACAAAAACACAACATAACATAACATAACATGTGTTGGACACCTCTATCAGCAAACTAACACAAATAACGTAAAGAAAGAGTCGATGTTAATATCAATTCTCTGAAATTGTATATTAAGATAATTGTCATATTTGTCATTTTGATTTTATTCTCCAATAATGCAATATTTTTGTGTTCAGTGAGTTGAGGAGAGAATGTAATTGCTTGTTTTGTTGACATTGTTGGTATTGTTGACCATATCACTGTTTAAACTTTCTTTTCATAATTTAAATGGTATATATATATTTCAATTACTTTGCCGTTTGGTAGTGCTAAATTGTGAATTTAAAATATCACATTTAAACAATACGGTATTGTTGCGCATATCGTAGCCAGTATTGTCCATACAATTTTAATAATTATACTGCTGTGTCATCTCCTTTTCACTTACTTCTTTTTCTTATAATGTTGAGTATTCTATCTCAAATGATTAAATGGTTGGATGGTTTGGTTTATGGTGTTTAACGCCATTTTCAGTTATATCGCGGCGGTCAGTTTTATTGGAGGATGAAATTACCGACCTGTCGCAATTCACTGACAGACTTCATAACATAATGTTGTATCGAGCATACCTTGCCAAGAACGAGGTTCGAACTCACAATTTTAGTACTGATTGTACATGTAGTTGTAAATCCGATCACGCCCCGACGGACCCTATATGATAAAATGACTAAGTAATACAATGAATAACAACAAATAAGACACTGTCAGAACATTTTCAAAATCAAATATCAAAATCGTAGAAATAGTAAAAGTGATACCATTAACACACCAATACATGATCGCTCACTTTCCTGTCTTCGTGTATGCACTTCAATATAAAATGATGGGGTATATTTGCCTATATAAACACTATAAAGAAAATAACCTTCTTTTAAAGACAAGGTCATATAAATATGTAAACATCCCTCGTCTTGTGTCTTGTATTTCCGTCTGTTCGGGAGGTTCACCAACATCAGAGAGAAAATATCCATAGCTTTTGTGGTTGACAACAAATGACACAACCTGATGAAAAAAAACCCAAAACATTCATAAAGATTTATAACATATACATTTATGTAGATATCCTAATCAAGTGTAAATATTTGACTTTAAATATATGGTGTGTCATATCATATTTTTCATTAGCCAATAGTTTAAATATATTATGTAGCAAATAATAGTTGTCATCTACCGATGATGTAATGCTTAATTATATACAAAAGGGGTAATTGGAAGTCGTAAATCGAAGGACAGACGAGACAATGACCAAAAGTAAAAAGAGGACCAATGAATTTGTTCATCTATATGCCCTTCTGATTGATGATTTGGAAGTCTACTATGTCCACTGACTATTGAAATTTGAAATCTACTTTCACTTGCAGCTAGTGGAATCAGAGATATAGTACATACGTACGTATCTCCTCTTATTTGTAACTATTGGAATTAGATATCTACTTTCACTTCGAACTATTGGACTTAGATATAGATCTACTTTCACTTCGAACTATTGGAATTGGAAATCTATTTTCACTTCGAACTATTGGAATAGAAATCTACTTTCACTTCAAACTATTGGAATTAGAAATCTACTTTGACCCCTAACTAGTGCAAGTAGAAATATAATATATCCCGTGAATCTACGTTCTGTTCTCTGACTGATATCCAGTATTTCTTAACATTTTTTTTTACATTTTTTTTTGTCGCAAGTAACAATACGATTTTACCTGCATTATAACTTCTACGATGAAAACTGCCAAGGCTGTTCCAACTATAATCGTTTTACGATGTGGACAAGCCTGTCATAGTGGTGAAAATAAAAAATAAACCATAATACAATTACAGTCAATCTTGTATTAAGAGGTCACCTTTGGTACAAAGAAATAGTGGCCTTATAAGACAGGTGACCTCATAAAAAAGATTCAATTCATATGAAATTTTCTATGATAGGAAAAGAAAGAAGTGACCTTTTAATAGAGGAGACTGCTTAATAGAGGTGACTGCTTAATAGAGGTAATTCCATAGACAGGTTTGACTTTACATTTATATCAGGAATGAAGAAATAAAAACAAGTAGTCCCTACAAGGTATTACTAAAGTACGTTCGGATAAATTGTGGATGTTTAACCAATCTTTCAGTTATATCATTGCGGTCAGTATTTTGGGTATTAACCGGAGCCCATAGGCGGGAAATACTACCGCAAAACGTCCCATCGAGTACACCTATCTATGGAAATGAATAGAATGCACAGCTTTAGTGGTGCCAGTCAGTGATTGAATATGTACATCTACATGTAACTACCATACAACTGCGTGTACAGTCCTCGTGATTATGGTGCATTAAGGTTATTTATTTATATTTTTTATGACTGATTTAAAACTGTGTAAAAAGGACTACATTTGTGTCCTAATTTTCAATATGACCTATTTAATTATCATTTTTTTTCATATTCCACGACATTAGGGAAACTATTTGTGGTCTCTAAAGCTTATCAATGTATACACACTTTTTGTATTAAAATTAGGCAAATAAAATTGAAACATTATCTTCATTTTAAATTATAGATAAATAAAATGAAATACAAAATATACCACAATGTTGAAAAATTTCCAAAATTCAATCATAAATTAGACTGGCTGCGGGGTCGTAGCTCTTATATGGTCCTTGTGCTGTTTTACTGATACATGTGCGGACCATAGAGCTACGGATTTCTCTATAGTAAACACTTTCGACTCTGCTCAGTGAAAATGTTGCGCCGCTTTTATGCAATTTTTTTTACATGAAACCGGGTGGCTCAATGAGTTAGGTCGCTGGATCTAACAACTCATACAAGCCTATCACCAATACGGCGTGGGTTCGCGCCCGCCTTTGTAAATTACAAAAAAGGGTGCACTCGACTCGCAGCCGCAAGTGATAAAGTTTACCAGTTGCTTGCCCATGGTCGGTGGTTCTCTCCGGGTACTCCGGCTTCCTCCACCACTAAAACTGGTCGCCATGATATAGCTGAAATATTGTTGAAAGTGGCGTTAAGACACCAAAAATCAAAATCAAATCAAAATCATAAAAGCGAAGCAACATTTTCACTGCGCAGAGTCGAAAGTATTCACTATAGAGAAATCCGTAGCTCTATGGTCCGCAAATATAAAAAACAAGGACGTAAAGAGCTACGGTTCCGCAGCTAAAATTAGACATATGCGGCCTTAATCGATTTTGACTATTTCTTTTAAGCATTTTTTTCTATTGCTCCCAAGGAGTTTTAAATTATCTGGCAGTTCAATTTTGTTTTCTATTGAGAGCTTAATATTATTTGGCTTTACAATCTTTTGACTTTCAGTACACCTGATACACGTTATTAAAGACACGATGTGTGTAATGATCCTTGAAACAAAATTGAAATCCATAATACACATTTTTCACTATAGAATATCTCTGAACTATTTATTTAGTTGTAACTAGTTAACTATATGAACTCTAATTTGTCACTGTGATTTGTGTAATTATAACTTAATTGTTACTAAGAACTAAGTGCATAGCAATGACTAAATTTTGAACTATTTATTCAACTTAATGTTCCCAATGAACTCTAAATTTTCACTGAGATTTGAGTAATTATAAATTGATTGTCACTCAGAACCATGTGTGTACGATTATTGACTGTCATTGTTTAAATTGTCAGTTCATAATGATACTGTTAATAGTGTTAATCTCTGTATTTCCTTCTAACTTTGAGATATCTAGATATTGTAGCGCACATCAGGTACATGTACATTCATATGCATTATTAAACCTCTCTATATATATGTATCTATGATTGGTCCGATCAGCTGTCACATGACTTTGACAATTGCGACGTTTCCTTCGACAACCCTACAAATTCACCGTGCAAGGTAAATAATAGTATTGTCAGCCTCGACAACCCCAAATTTCCCCCGCTAGGTGGCGATAACCGCAAACCGGAAATCGTCTGTTTGTGTATAAAATATGGCAACTGCAAGTCAGTTTGCCGCTAGCTCAGAGGAAGAAATAGCAAAAATCCTCTCTGAAAAGGATGCCGAGAACACAAAACGTTCTACGAAATCCGCAATCAAATGTTTGCAGCAGTATTTACTGGAAACAAATGCCGATAGCCTCAACGTTGATGACTATTCCCCTGAGTAGCTTGCCGTGTTGTTGACAACATAAAAAAAAATGTAAGTTTTAAAAACCGTTGTTCGGTTAATAAAACGATTATGGCCATCTTAGTCGATGGACATCTAGAATTGTCAACTTGTGAGGGTGGTTTTTCCTCGGGCTAAAGCCCTCGGGAAAACAACCCTCACAAGTTGACAATTATGGATGACTACCTCCTAAGAAGGCCATAATTGTATAATGTTATTTTAGAAATATTGGACAGATACACTGAATGGAACAGGGTATGGTAGCTACTCATATTTTGCTAAGAATGTTCTTAGAGCTATCGATTGGCTCTTTAAGCCGGTGTAATTTGCATGAGGGTTTTCTCGTTTCATAGAAATATTGCTTTAACTTATCTTGCACTTGGTCCTTCACTGGCTTTGATATTATACTGACAATATATATTATCAGCTTAAAATGGTAGACATAGACCTTTTAAATGTCAATGTCTCCCATTTTAAGGCTGATAATATTTTTTACGAACTTGATTGCATAAAATTGTATTGTTTGTGTGCTAAACCCAATGCGTTGACTGATATAAGTTGATCTGTGTTTTTATTGATTTTTTGTGTAGCTATAAATAAAATAATTTGTTTCTTGGAGGCGTGGCTAATTACTATAAACTTCATTCATAATGTAGTTGTAAATAAAATAATTTGTTTAACTGCTTGGAGGCATGACTAATTACTATAAAGTTCATTCATAACTATGTCTTTTAAAAGATTTTCCAATCTTACAACATATTTTCTGTATACACATCGGCTGTTAAAATGCCGACTATAGCCAATGAAAAGATCTCATTTGAGGTCAAGTTCGTACAGAAGCAATATATACAGAATTACAGCCTTATGTGGCAATATACTATTACTATATAATGTTAATACGAATTCAATGGCTGCTGCAATACTGTCGATGAAAAATCAGAGATATAAAGAGTATGTTTAAGATTATTATTTAAAAATTATTGATAAATTAACAAATATGTTATCAGAATAATATAAAAACAACAAAACTTACGAAGCCAAGTAGAAATGACGTCAGCACTATAAATATCACAGTCGACAGAAATGTCACATACAATATCACGGAATTCTACAATAAAGTCAACCATTATATATATGAATTTGGAGAATGGAAACAGTTGCTTTGAAGTGATTTATATAAAATGTTGAGTCCTGGTTGTAAACGCTGTCAGTAACCATGGTAGAAATATCTCTATAGTAGCATTTGTTATTTACTATTTTGTTGCTTTGTTTTTGTACTGTGTCTTGTGTCCAATGTTGCATGTGTTTCTGGAATGATATTTCGGTTGTTTCTAATGTCTAATTAATCGCTCCACAGAAACAATCAGTTTCTGATAACCCCTGTGTTGTCATCAAACTTTTCTTGAAATGAAAATTCAATTGGCAACCTCTTTACTATTTTAACAATTTCAAAACATATGCGATATAATACAAGTTGTCAATATAGTATTTTTTTTTAACTCAAAGCATAATAAAGATACGCTCGTTTAAGTTTAGGATAGCACAATTCAAAGCAATACAAGCAATTTTTGAACCACCCCAGTACAATATTGTCATGGCCGGACCATTTAACTTCCAGGGAGGGGGTTTTGGGTTTTTTCTAAAAAAAATATTCTGACTCTCAATGTTGCTGACAAAAATATTCTGATCTTGGTGGAGGAAAAAAAATAATCTGATTCAGAGTTTTTGTCATATAACCTAATGTTGAAATCTGGAGAAAAAAAATCTAACTCTCGTGTTGTCCGAAACATTTTTTTTGAACGAAAAATAAAAAAAACCCATACCCCCCCCACCCCCTGCAAGTTAAATGGTCGGTCCCTAAGGATACCTTTTTCTTAATGAAAATTCAAATATGTTCAAATTTCAATTCGTTATTACATTGTCGTTCTTAGATAAAAACAAACTTAAACATTATCCCATTATCATTACATCAACTAAATACTTACCACATAAAGAAATACTTTCCAGCTTTTAAGTAAGGCAGAAATTCCAAAAAATCTATTCATACAAATGATAGGTATAAGAACTAAACTACCTATGGACAGGAAATCAAACAAAACTCCCAGATTGACAGTTGTTATATATTTTTTGCATAATCCACTGTCTACCCAAGATTTGTCAGCATACCATGATACTCCATAGAAACAAACCAGCACAACAAACGTTATCTCTATTAGCTGTAATACAATACAGTTGTATTAGTCAAATTGATATTAAAACCATAACCATAACCTTATACCCTATATTTTCATGTTATAGATGAACATCGCTCTCTGATGAAATATATTGCTTTATCCTATCATTTTACTGATTAATCGAAGAACTGACAATTGTCTGTCTTTCCTTCTTCCATTTACGTTTTTTGATCAATTCCAACTTTCTATTGGTATTGCAATTAATGTTTTTTGCAGAATGATATTCAAACAAATTTATATACAATGTATTTCTTTTAACGGTGAATAATGGTATTATGCCCACGATGTCCTCATATTAAGACACACAAAAATTATGTGTTGAGACTGTCTTTTTACATGGCTCACTTTTTCAGTATGTTTCACATGGCTTATTGTTTCAGTATGTTTCACATGGCTGATTTTGTTCCGTATGTTTCGCCAGGCTGATTTATTCAGTATTTATAAACGTTTCTCGTACGACCTTGAAATAATTTGTCAATTCAGTTTATCTACAATGATGGATAATATTTATCACTATTTGTACAACAAGCATTTTCAGAGTTAAACGCTTAAACAATAGAATGCGAATAAATTGTAACATGAATCCATGCAATATCACATCCATATGATATCGTTGATTATTGCACTTTTAAAGTGTGCAATATCTCATATCAGCGTGTATCATTTCATAGTTCTTTGCTGTTGCTTACATTTTGGTAAAAGTAAAATGAAAACATTCGTGTTACAACTGTCCGTACGGTGAGATAAATTCGAAAAAGTAGGATGTCCACTATGACGTCATATTTGTAAACACTCATCACATTTACTTGTTTTATATAACATGCAGCTATTTTGAGACTTAATATTTATATTTTACTTGATCTTTAACCTTTGTATCTACCAGTACAGCTACTAATTCTACATATCATTTAAGTTTTTTACGTACCAGTACAGCTACTAATTATACATATCATTTAGGTTTTTTAAGTACCAGTACAGCTACTAATTCTACATATCATTTAGGTTTTATACGTACTAGTACAGCTACTAATTATGTCTATTACAATGTTTTTATGTTTTTACTCACCAGTACAGCTGCACATGATATGGAATATGCAGCTATAGGACGTTGCAGCTTTGGACCGTGCTTGAAGATCGGTCTGAAATTCATAGGGAATCTAGCTTTAGCTGGCGGTTGATGATTCGTGCAATATGCAAATTATCTCTATTAATCTTTATAGAAATTAGGAAGGGCTGTCATTGTCATGCTCGCTTTGAAGTTGGATTTACTACTGTATGCGCAATCGGTGCCTATCACCACTAAAGTTGTGAGTTCTATCCCTTTCTTGGCGAGGTGTACTCGATGCAACTTTATGTGATAAAGTTTGTCAGTGACTTGCGGCATGTCGGTGATTTTCTCTGGGTTCTCGGGTTTCCTCCACTAATAAAACTGACCATGATATAAATGAAATTTTGTTGAAAGTGGCGTTAAACACCATAAACTAAAACACACCCAAAATAATTAGTGTCGGGTAAAGTACAATCGTCCCAGTTAATGTGCTGAAAATGAACATATATTTAATTGACAGAACAATCAATATGTAATACTAGCTAGTATTCATACCTTCTCACTAAATATAACATTTATTTGTATCAGATTTAAGAACATACATTAACACAAGGAGGGGCCGTTTGTGGCCGTGATCGTATGGTAGTTGGATTTACAACTACCTATGCAATCAATGTCTATCACCACTAATGTTGTAAGTTCAAATCTCCATCAGGGCGAAGTGTACAACATTATGTGATAGAGTTTGTCAGTGACTTGCGACAGGTCGGTGATTTTCTCTGAGTCCCCCAGTTTCTTCCACTGATAAAACTGACCGCCACGACATAAACGAAATATTGTTGAATGTGGCGTTTAACGCCATCAAACAAACAAAACAAATAATTATTATGAGGCGTTTTTCATCACCTATCATTGTGGTTAATCAAAAATGTTGTAAAACGTTGAAAATCAACCAGAAAATTTGACGTCAAAATTGAGAAAAATCATCACGTAACTTGACGTCATGGAATATTAAAGCCAATTCTGTGACTGTATCAAGCAAAATATTATGTACAATTAATGTATTTTGACTATTCAAATATCACAGCAGTAGGATAAAATGGTTTATTATTGTTTGTTTGTTTATGGGCATGGTGGTTAACGCCACTTTCAACAATATTTCAGCTATATCGTGGCGGTCAGTTTAATTGGTGGAAGAAACCAGAGTACCCTGAGAAAATCACCGACCTGTCGTAAGTCACTGATTTTGTATCTTTAAATGTGTACAAGCCCACCTGTAGATAGACCTGA
>MJUT01003453.1:75146-89930 GCA_002080005.1 Gigantidas platifrons
TCTGTGTGCATGCAACCAACAATCAATATTTAATCGTGTTAAGCATTTATGTTGCTTGAAACCATCTATGCGCGATGTAAGTGGTATGAACTTGTTGAATACGGTGCGTACTTATAGAGTGAGTGAGTGATTGTTGCTTAACGCCAACTCACCAATTTTTCAGCTCTATCATGGTAAGAGCAAGTTAATTGTCAATGAGATGATAATGGGTCCGCTTTTTACTGGACCAACACCTTAATTGGATTTATATAGTGCTAGTTCACTGATACAGTCCGCGATATACATGTCCAGCATACTTGGACATATTATTCTGATTCCGAGCCATCCAGTCTTTGCTATTTCTCCTTAATGGTGCGCACTAAGCGGAGAAGCACCAAATACTAATTTCATAGTCTTTGTTTTAAACCGATCTGGGATCGAACGAACGATCTAACGTACTCGAGGCGAGCACGCTAACCATTGCACCACCGATGCGGTAATTAATAATGTGTAATTTAGGTGCTCCGGAAATAATTTAAATAATAAAAATATAATTACGAATATACCTACCACGAAAATGATTTTTCTCAATTGATAGTGCACTCCTACCAGTCCAATGATCCTGCCAATCATACAACAAGATGCTAGGGTAATACCGCTGATGGCCAAAAACGTATACAGGTCTTCGAATTCTTTGATGTAATCTCTTTCGACATAAGATGATATAGCAAATATTGATGTTAATGCTATAAATAACAATTCCAGCATCTGTAGAAACACAACGAAAATGTTTAATAACTTCATCATACAGTCAAACCTACCTTAAAGCAAGGGCGTATATAGATTGACTTCAACTCGATCACCGACACGTTTACACAACACATTATTAATCAGTGTACATCCTTGTACAGTTTGAAATTTGGGAAAACACAAGCTAAAACACACAAAACAATATATTTTTTTACATTTAAATTATGAATTAATACATTTAACTATCTCAAACATTCAGGGATGATTTTGTGTTTTCAGCTATTTTACTCTGATTTTTATTCCCGAAAGTTGGTGGACACGGTCAGAACAAATATATTATTAAACTTTATTGTTTTCATGTTAAAATTACTAAATTTCTTCAGTCATCTTATAAATATTTTTATATTCGTGAACTTGAATCCATATTCGCATATATGACTCATACTCGGTATTAAGTTAAACCGTTATCGCGATATGTTAACGAGAAACTACGAGATTCTTATCCATCTTATTAACGTCCTTGCTTAAAGGGCAACTCTATAAAGCAACTCGCTCTCTATAAAGGGCAGACTCATTTTTCCCATTAATGGATAGTGAATATATTTTCTAACCTGTATATAAATTACCACTACTAATAACGGACACATTTTAATGTTCCCTTGAGTGGCCTTTATATACATGTTTGACTGTATATCTCGTTGTTTGTTTGCGTTCAACTGATTGAGGTGAGGTGTGGTAGTGTTGTATATCTCGTTGTTTGTTTGCGTTCAACTGATTGAGGTGAGGGGTGGTAGTTTTGTATATCTCGTTGTTTGTTTGCGTTCAACTGATTGAGGTGATGTGTGGTAGTTTTATATATCTCATTGTTTGTTTGCGTTTAACTGATTGAGGTGAGGTGTGGTGGTTTTGTATATCTCGTTGTTTGTTTGTGTTCAACTGATTGAGGTGAGGTGTGGTAGTTTTGTATATCTTGTTGTTTGTTTGCGTTCAACTGATCGAGGTGAGGTGCGGTAGTTTTGTATATCTCGTTGTTTGTTTGCGTTCAACTGATTGAGGTGAGGTGTGGTAGTTTTGTATATCTCGTTGTTTGTTTGCGTTCAACTGCTTGAGGTGAGGTGTGGTGGTTCGCTTTGTTGATATTGGTGGAATTGTTGACCATCACTGCTTAAACTGTCTATTCGTAACATGATCTAATAGTTAAAATCGTGGCCGTGATCGTATGGTAGTTGGATTTACAAATAGTGCTTATCAACACTGATGTTGTCAGTTCGAATCTCAATCAGGGTGAGGTGAACAACATAATGTGATAAAGTTTGTCAGTGACTTGCGACAGGTCGGTGGTTTTCTCCGGGTACTCCCCGGTTTCCTCCACCAATAAAACTGACCACCACGATATAGCTGAAATATTGTTGAAGTTGACATTAAACACCATCAAGCAAACAAGCAATCTGCTAAGTAAGATCATTTCGGTCCATAACCCTTCCACGTTTTACTGACGTACCTGTACCAAGCCAAGAATATGAGCTGTATCATATAGTTATGTGTTTGTGTGTTATTGCTTGTGTGCGTACGTTTGATTCTGCTTGGGTGCGTGCATAGATGCGTGCTTGCATGCGTTTTACTCGTACAAGTTGTTTATTCCACTTAGCGTGAAACCGTAAGCCAATTATTTTTTAGTAATTACGTACCACCATAAATGATGTGACTATTATATATATCAACTGGTAGGTGCTCCTGTGGAGTAAAAGAAATTGTATGTAATAATTCATTAAATATTGTTTAGTAACTAGCCAATAGAACGAACAAAGAAAACACGACGGGTGCCACTAGTGGAGCAGGAACTGCCTACACTTCAGGATCACTTGAGTTCACCTCCGGTTTTTATGGGGTTCCTGTTACTCGATCTGTAGTTTTATGTGTATGTTTTGTAGATTGTTGTTTGTCCTTTTGTACTTTTTCTTTTGGCCATTGTGTTGTCTGTTATTCTGCGATATACGGATTATGATTACCCCTTTGGTATCTTCAAACTCTTCTTGTTTTATATTGTTTGATAGACCATTGCGAGTATGAAGACATGTTTGAGTAAGGGGACGGTCAGGATTACAATAGTAAAACAAAAATGACTGCAGCATTTGGTCTTTACTATGTCCTACAAAAACCAGATGTTCTGGATGGGTATTCATGTCCCATACAGTATACCAATAGGTAAGGTAACTCGAATATTTTTTTCTTTTCTTCGTAGATTCCTCCACTTTTTAAGTATTTAAAACTAAAAACTAAAAACATATAGGAACCAATTGAATATTTTAACGGGATTGGGTTCATTTATATTTTTTGTATCAGTTTGTTTTTTATTATATTATTATTAAGTTTGATATTAATTATCAATAAACTAATGAAAAAACAATTTAAAAGGTAAAACATGGTTACTGTTTGCTAACTTGGCATTTACTGACAGGGTAATTAGTATTAAAAAAACATAATAAGGTATTACTTTTACTTATTAAAAAGTAAGAGATGTTTGCAAGATAAAATTATTTACAAAATTTACAAACCCAAAATCAGTCATTTTATGAAGTTAAATATTATTTAACAATCAACTACTAAAAAATATACTTTAAAAAGAAAAAATTACTGTTTACTAACTTCGCGATGACCAGGGTCATTGATGCCAACCAGCCAATAAGTTTAATCCTTCTATACATTAATGTTCTCTGAACATGGAGATCATAGCAAAGAGTCATGCTGATCATTTCGATCTCCTTACAGTTTTCCTGATTTATATTTAATTCATCTGCCACAGCACTAACATCAATAATGGTTTGTAATAATAATGTTTTATTCCCTACACTAGTCTCTGTCCATTTGTCTTGACCAGTTGATTGAATTAAGGTTTGTTTCAGCTTAGATAATGTTGCTTTCCTTTCCTCATTAAGAGCGGGACATCTTAATAGGAAGTGTTCCATATTTTCCTGTTCAATTTGGCACAGTTCACATTTTTGTTCATCCTTTTCCATTGAAAACCTTTGTATATCAGATTGTGAGCAACCTGTCCTTAATTTGGGCTTTCTTCACCTCACGTGTAACTGAAGGCAATGAACTCCAGACTGGATGAGCACCGTGAATTTTTAATATGTCCCTGTTACATAGTTTCATTGTACTTTTTCCTTCAATTTCTTCTGATAGTTTATTAGTCCATTTTTCCGCTATGTTCAACTTGATTCCTCGTTTCCATGCTAACTTAGTTGGGAATGCATCAACAAGCAGATAAATTGGTGGCAAGTTGTACAAGTCCCGTATATCTTGTATTCTCGTGAAAAAGCTTCCGGATTATTTCTATTGACCGTCTGCTGTATTTCCATCAGGTTCTTCAGCTTTGTGTTCTCTGAGGCTAATATTGAGTAGAGTAGGCTTAGTTGTCTCTTATTCAGCTCTGCTTCTATGGGTAGCGCACCAAGAAGAAGGTATACTGCTGATGTTACTGTTCGGACTGGGAGAGATTGGAAGCATCTCAGAGCTTTAATATGAAATGGCTTCAGTTCTGTTATTTGAGATGCATTTAACGGAAGCACTTCGAGTCCATACAGAAGTCTAGGTAATACATATGCTTGGTAGATCTTATATGCTGTTAGTGGGTTGAGTCCATTTTTGCCATTCAGTCCGACTGAAATTAGGGAATATAGCGTTTTCCGTGCAATACTGATATGTTGCTGAATGTTTAGTTTGGTTTCGTTCTTATCTGCTCTGATAATTCCTAGATGTACCGTTTGATTGTCTGTTTGTAATGGCTTTTCACCTAATTGTATTGGTTCAGTCAGATTTTTCATCTTATTTCTTTCCGTTTTAGTTAATGTGCTCTTTTATGGATGGATGTTGTATCTATGTTGGCAGGAGTACTTATAAGCTATGTCTAGCATAGTTTGTATCTCTGCATCATCTGTGGACATAAGTACTATATCATCAGCACATAAAGGGCAGCCGCAGTATTCCAATCCAATTGTAAGACCTAATCCTCTTTTTTCCAGCTCCAGTGGCAGATCATTGATATATGACTTGTACAGGTGAGTAGAAAGGACTCCACCCTGTCTTACTCCTTGCTTTATATTGAAATGTTTGCTTGTATATCCATTCCATTTCACTTGTGATGACATGTCAGAGTAGAGATCTTGAATTACTTTCCAGATTTCAGGTGGAACTTCATAGTATAGTTTCCCCAAGAGTAGCATATGGTGTACAACATCAAATGCCTTTTGACTGTCTAATGTGACCAAATAGAGATTTGATTTTTGTTGTTTTGCTTGTAGAATGACTTCTGAAACTATTAAGGCTGCCATGATAGGTGATAGTCCTTTTGTAAATCCAAATTGCAGATCTGATTGGTTATTATTCAGCTTAGGCATTTTTTCAAGATTTGCATATACAAATATTTTCCCTAATACCGATGTTACAGTACTGCCCCTATAGTTGGTTGTCAATGTCGCTTCTTTTCCTTTTTTATGGACTGGTGTTAAAATTCCTGTCTTGAAGACTTTTGGGATTTCCCGATTGTATGACGTTGTTAAAAAAATATACAATGCTTGGTATAATACTTTCTCCAGCATATTTGAAGTGGTCAGCTGTAAGTGTACATCCATCTGCAGTTTTACCAGTATTTAGCTTTCCAATTGAGAGGTGAATATCATCCTCATTAAATTTTGTATTCATACTTTCGTTTGCAGTATGTTGAACGCTATTATTGATGAGTGAATATCGATATTCACAGTCTTCCAAATGGTCATTATAAAAATGTTCTTCATTAGATGGTATTGCTAATGATTCATAGAATTGTGCAAATATGTCTGCTTGTTTCTTATGGTCTGATATGTCTTGATTTATATCCCCTTTTATCACCATTGCTCCTTTTCATTTGAGGAGGCTTTAATTTTTATAATCAGTCGGAAGAATGTTTTTGAATCAGGTTTGTCCATCAAGTTGTTGCAAAAATTAAGTTTGTCTTCATGTTCCTCTCTTCTAATTTGGTTTCTTAATTGTCTTTTACACCTTTTCATTTCTATATATTCACTGTTATTTTCCTCTTTTGGTCTCCCATTTTGTTTCCAGTAATAAAAAGCCCTTTTGTTTTCTGAGATTAGCTCTTTCACAGATGGTGAGGCCTTCCAATTTGTTACATTGGTTTTGCTGGCTGTTACTATCAAGTTTATGATGTCTTCAGCCTGTATATCTACATCAGAACTTGTCTATTGGGTCCTGATAGGATGAAATGTTGGTTTCTTCCCATTTTAGTATCGTTCTATGTTTCTGTTTTTTGTCCTGCCTTTTGTTAAGAGATATTAGCAATGTGGTATTTGCTCGAACTGGAACATGTGCAGAACCATTTAGTTGATGATGATTCTCAATTTTAGTATCTAGTAGGATATTACTTTGTATATTCTCTAAGATGTAATCAATTTGAGAGTTGGACTTTCCATTGTGATGATGAAATGTTGGACAATGAGTATTGTTTATAGTATGTATTAGTTGATGTTTCCTACCGAACTGTTTCAATAACTTATCATGATTGTTGTTTCTTGCTGGTGATAAAGAGCCATTCAAATCCCCCGCAATAACTATATTGTGAGTATCCTCATATTTTTCTATTATAGCTGATAGTTTATCTAAATGTTCTATATAGTTAGGTTCTGAGCCTGTCATCATGGTTGATAGATAGTTGTTAATCAAGATCATCTTATGTTTGTCTGCTAGGACTTCAATTGCTATAAATCCTTCCTTTTTTTCCAGTTTTTTAATCTTATGTGAAAACTTTTTTGGCCAGATAGTAATAACTCCCCCTTTTCCTCTTCTTTTTTGTAATTCAATATCAATTTGTTCATCGTCAAAACAGGATATATGAAAGTCGAAGCCCGAAAGTATTCCCTGGATAGTATTAATTGTGTTGCCATGTAACCAATGCTCTTGTAAACATAGTATCCTGTTCTCGTCACAGAGATCTTTTAAATAAGGAGAGTTGCCTTTAATGTCTTCTATATTAAGCGTGGCAATCTCTAGTATTGTCTCTGGTTTTTGTACAGCTCCTGATCTATTTCCTTTTGAAAGTGGTCTTGCGGTTTTTGCTGAAGGCCCGTTCTCTCTAAAAAAAATAATTGTTCAATTCCCCACCTGCACGAGACGTTTGCTTTTCTTCCTTTTTTCTGAGTTCATTTGTTTGAGATTCCAAGGTCATATTTTGTTGTTGTTTTTCTGTATTATTGCCTTCATAACCTTTTAGATGTTGCCTAGATATATCCCCTATCAACATTCCTGTTCTGTATGATGGTGCTGAGAACGATTGTCTATTTTCATTTATGTCTTGTTTGGTTAGTGGGGTCTTGTAGGTTTGTTTTCTCATTGCCTGATCTTGTCTCACTTTTATTATTGATATTTGTGTTGTATGTTCCATATTTTGCATTTGTTGATCAAGTTGCCATCTCTGTGTTGGATGGTTTTGAGCATTAAAATAGTGGCCTTGGTCTTCTTGTTGTCTTGAAATAGGATGATTTTGTCTTGCATATCTTTCCTGTTGGTCTTGGGTAGGCGTATGTAGGATTGTTCGATTGTAACGAGGTTCATGATATTGACTTCTTACATTACTTTGTCTTATTGTCTGGTCTTCAACCACCTTCTGGTTTTGCCAACAATGTTGACTTCTTACGCTACTTTGTCTCATTGACTGGTCTTTATCCTCCCTCTGGTTTTGCCAACGATGTTGACTTCTTACGTTACTTTGTCTCATTGACTGGTCTTTATCCTCCCTCTGGTTTTCCCAACTATATTGTCTTCTTACGTTGGTTTGTCTCTTAATCTGGTCTTCATCCTCCCTCTGGTTTTGCCACCGATATTGAGTTCTTACGTTACCTTGGCTCATTGTCTGGTCTTCATCCTCCCTCTGGTTTTGCCATCTATACTGGTTGCTGACATATGTTGGTCCATTTGGATGCTGTTGAGAACTATCTGGTTGGTGATACTGCCGATTACTCTGTGATTGAGTTCTTATTTGTTGGTTCATTTGGTGTTGTTCTTTATTCAACATTTGTTGTAGATTGCTCATCGGATGATCTTCTGGGTAAGGAAGATTTCCCATATGATTACAACTATTTTGAGGATGTACCATTATCTGTGTCGTAATTGCTGTATTAAGACACACGAATTGCATCTTCTGATTTTCTACTTGTCTTAACCTCATATACATCATCTGATTTTGCATTTCCTATTTAATGTGTGACTCTATTTCCTGTTTTAGTTGTTCCCTATTAACTGTTCCTGAGTTACTAGTACTTTCTGTATTTTGATTGTCCTTACACTGATTACTAGACTTTTGATTCTGTAGTATCTCCATATTTTTTTAACAGTTCAATAATTTTGTTCTGATTCAATATATGTTGTTCTAATGAGCTGATATATATAATTTGGTCTCCATCATTCTTCCTGTTTTGTTGACTTTTAGTGGTATTTCTTTTTTGTGTAACTTTGACATTTTGCTTGGGAGCTGTATCCTCTAGTAGTGGGTTATCTACTACTGTTTGTTTCAGGAGAGTTTCTTCATAATTTCCTTGCTGTGTGTTTGTACTTTATAGTCCAGATCTTTTGTGAAATGTGACTTTTGTGTTTTGTTGTTGATAGGCATTGCTTGGGTCGGTTTTAACAATACAGGTAGCCCCTTGTAGACTCGATCTGCTATACATAGTAGTTGATTCCAGCTGGCAATCTTGATGTTTATCCGCATGTGTGCCAATTTTCTTTTGTGTGTTCAGCGTCGGCAGCCGTTGTGCGTTTTGATCTGACGGTTCCATGTTAGGCTTGAAAGTACTTTTTGGATTAGGAGTACTGACCAGAGTTGTCACTTCTGCTTGACAATCTTTAACCCGTCTTTTTTGCATGTCATTTCCAGTTTGCATCATATCTATCTGTGGCTTACCCAGATTTTGATCTGATTGTTCGTTGTTTACATCTGGAGCTGTAAATAGCAGTTCTTCGTTACATAAATCACAGATATAAGGAATGTTCAGATCTATTTTGTTGATTTCTAATTGTGATAGCTTAAAACAGCTGTAGTGATACCATTCATTACATTCTTCGCAGGCGATGGTCTTTTCCTGAGCCTCTTCTCTACATATAGGGCATCTATAGAACAAATTGACTTCTTTGTCATTTGTTGACTCCATTTGTCCAATCATATCATTTGTTTCTATATTTGCTGTTTGGATACATATCGCATTTTCTGGGGAGTCTGATTTATCAATCTCTGTGTTCATGCTGTTAAAGTTGATTTACTCTGCCATAGTTTTTGTTATACTAGAGTTGATTTCATCAAGGAGCGTTGACGTTTATTGTATGAATTCCTGTATATTGAGGAGGATATGTTGGATGAAGGTTTCGATTTCTGATCCATTTACCAGAACTGAACTGTTTGTTCTATACGAGTTAACCACAAATTTGGAATTTCTACCAGTGTTTCCATCATTCTTTTTTTATGAACTTTGTAAGTTTCTTCTACTATTAATTCCTGTTCGTCATATCTTGGTTCATAATTTACAACGTAGTTTGAATTTAAGAATGTATTTGTGTGAAGAATCTCTTTCAGTTCTGTTCTAAAGACTTCATACGCTGCAGTACTCAGTTCTATTACCAGATTATTCCCTTGTTTCATTGTGATGGTCATGTGGTTTGAATTACAGTTCTTTATTTTATTTTGTAATGCCTGCTGCTTGTTAAGGTTATAGCCTTTGACATGTATCTTTTCCTCTTCCTTCTGAAATGTCTGAGTTGTGGCGACAGTTTTGATCTTGATCTATTACTTCTTCTGAGTTCTTTTGAAGTGGTTTCATCTTTAGGATTTGCCATTATCTGGTGTTGATCTATACTAATGTTTATATTAATATTAGCAAGCTGAGCCTTGCTAGTTGTTGATAGCTGGGTATATTCAGTTAATACTGCGCCCTCTATCTGCACTTAATGTAACGACCAGCGGGATCGTAATATAACGACTGGATTATTCGGGTTATAGGTAAGGAAGTCATGATTCATAACATAGTAAAATCCACTACCGATCAACCGATTTATGAAATTTATAAATTCTTACACGATGACTTAGGGAGCAAATTTCCCTGATTGTCAGTATCGATAAGTCTAATACGAAGTAGAATGATCATTGTCCCAACCGTTGCATAGAAAATATAGAATCATTCACATTGCCGAGTTTATTTTCAAGGTCAATAAAAAACGTCATAACGAGTGAATTTCCGTGTTTATTAAAACGTACTTGTACATTTTAGTCAACAAGAATATACGTTTGGCATTCAAATAACTTCTCATATTGTATTTGTTCAAACAATTTCTAATCAAATGGTCTGACCCTATGTGTTCTTAGAAAATATACCCTATATTAACATAGTATTTTGACATCTAACATTTCAGTTTGAAATAGTCAGTTCATATACCAAGGTTTATACCACATTTACCATCCTCCGTATCAACACTTTATATGGGCTGTCGTGGTCGTGATCGTATAGTAGTTGGATTTAAAACTACCTGTACAATCAGTGCCTAACACTACTAATGTTGTGAGTTCGAATCCCGCTCAGGCAAGGTGTACTCTATGCAACATTATGTGATAAAGTTTTTTCAGTGACTTGCGGCAAGTCGGTGGTTTTCTTATGGTACTCGGTTTCCTCCATCAATAAAACTGACCACCACGATATAACTGAAATATTGTTGAAAGTGGCGTTCAACACGATAACCCTAACCCACACTTTATAAACTGATCACCATTGTCAATTCGACAATTTAATGCAATTCATATTTTTCGATCCACGAGCACTTCGATATAGCTGAAATATTGCTAAAGTGGGCGTTAAGATCAAATCAATCAATCAATTATGACCCATGGGGAAACAACGTAAATTAAATCCGCTGTAAATTGTTGCATATATTGATAACATAATTGTGTCGTCATGGTCTGATGATGCTGTTAACGCTATGTAACCCAATACACAATAATAGTGTCATACATGTATGTTCACCACAGAAAGCCAAGCGGGTTCAATTTGTTCAAGCTACAAATGTATATCGAAATTCATTTTCAAAGTGTAATTTCAATTGTTATTATAATTTCTTACAAACGATAGAGGCTCATATTTCCTCGCCTTTTAAGCAATAGTAGCAATTTAGTAGCTATAATTTATTTGTTGTACTTATCTGTTTGGGACAATAAAACTAGTTTAATCCCGCCACCTTTTATTGAAGTACCTGTTCCAAGCCAGGAAAGTGCGTAGTCATGTATACATGTATGTCTGTTAGGAGTATCAAGTTTGCCTCTTCTGTGATTTTTCTATTGGATTTTGGAGCTGTAACAGTGTGACATTTTTTTTTTCATTATTTTTATGAATTACCTTGGCTTGTTTTTCTGGTAAATATTGATCAACCACGGTATTAAATGCATGCTAGTGGTCTTCTCGTGGACTCCATCTTGTATTTGTTTTTCCCTCTGTCTTTCCTTGTGTTCTTTGCTTATTAAAATCATTGCCAAAATCTGTAGTATTCACATAGATAATAATGTAATTTAAGTTTTTATTTATTATAACTAAATGTAGAAGACAAAGACATATTATCCATTTTGTCTAGTAAGTGGAATGAAAATATTTTGTTTTATTAAAATATTGAAATGTGAGATAATAAATAACAATAAAAACGCTGGGTGTGTTTACATGAATTAGCTTCGTCCGATCAATCGATTAATGATTACAACCCAATAGACACATTGACGTATTATCCCCCATTGACGTATTATTCTACATTGATGTATCACCCCTGTTGACGTATCATCCCACAATATCATTATCCCCCATTGACGTTTTATTCCACATTGACGTATTATCACAAATTAATATATTATTCCACATTGACGTATTATCCCGAATTGACATATCATCCCCTATTGACGTATCATCCCATGCTGAGGTATTATCCCACATTGACGTGTTATCCCACATTGACGTATCATCTCACATTGACGAATTAACCCACATTGACGTATTATCGCACACTGACCTATCATCCCACATTGACCTAGTTATCTCACATTGACCTATTATCTCACATTGACGCATTATCGCACATTGACTTATTATCTCACATTGACGTATCATCCCACATTGACGTATCCTCCCTCACTGATGCATTATCCCACATTAACCAAGTATTTCACATTGACATGCATGTATAACCTATTCTTGTTATATCATATACTCATATAAATTTCTTGAATCAAATTTTTTAAGACACTGTCATGCGATATTTATTCATTCGTTGGGTTAACCACTAATCGTAAGGTCTCATTATAAGGTCCACCGCTCGCGAAGAAATCCCAAGGAAATTCCCACGTGAACCTCACGTGTTTCCAATTATAGTTACTTCCCTTGATTTAACAGACAACAAACATGGCGTCCAGCGATAGGTTCGTCGCTGTAGGCGAAGAAGACATTTTATATATTATGTCGAATATTTTGGCAAAGCCGCAGGTATTCTATTAGTTGGTGTCTGATGCAAATATATTCCATATAATATACCAATTATGTTAACAACACCAGGATATAGCTGAAATACTTTTATAGTTGGCGTTAAACACCAATCAATCAATCAATCAATCAATCAATCAAGATTCTGTTAACATATAAAACTTACATCAGAAACAATTCCAATGACAAGGAATGTGAAAAAGAATCCAGATGGTAGTCGCAGTCTTTCTTCTATAGCCTGACCACATTTCTGAAAACAATATAATAGTGAGGGAGTGATTATGTTTTCACTCTAAATTAGCAATTTCTCAGTTATATATATTCGATGAGATTATGATGATGTCCGCTTTGTGCTAGACCAAATACGCTCAGTTGGATTTTTATGGTGCTAGTTCATTGAACCAACAGTTCGTGGATAGACATGCGGTCCCACACTTATGTTGTTTCAGAGCCAATCAGTCATTGTTCTTGCTCAATAATACTGCATGCTTAGCGGAGAAGCAACAATTATCAATTGTATAGTATTTGGTTTGACCCGACCATGGGTCTAACCCACGATCTACCGTACTCGTGGCGAGCACGTTAAATATTACATCACCGATGTGGTTCAATTTACATACATGATACCACCTTGTTGTACATTAATGTTTGATTGAACCAATTTTGATAATAAATATTTAAACATCAATGAACATCAATAAGTTTGAATATGTATGTATCCCGGTTCGCCGTATAAAACGACGTCCGGTTCATCTTTACATCCACTTGTTTGTAGGAGTGCCCATGTCATATTTTTTTGTTTTATTGTGATATCCAACATGTTGTCCTATATTATAAGTTCTAAGCTCCCTAATGACCGTATATCATTATTTGGACGGTCAGAAAATTGTTGAAGGGTGAGCGCTTTAGCGCGAACCCTTCAACTATTTACTGACGTCCAAATAACGATAGACGGTCACGGGAGATTAGAACATTTTTGTACGATGTTGTGGTTCTATAACTTGAAGCAGTAACTAAGTTTTTTCCACGAATTATGTTTGACGGACTTTCTTGGAAGTTCTAAGGCTAAAGACGTAATGGTCACTAGTCAAAATTAAGCACCGCCCACTGACTTTCTGTAATTTTCCATCTGCATCGTTTCGTAACTGCACGTTTATCTATCGTCTGCATGTTATTTTTATGAATGGAATTTTCCACTGGCCAGTAAAGCGTATTAATATTATTCTCTAGATTTCCAAATATAGCTCTGCCTTCTTAGTTATATCGTTATTTTTAGGAATGATTTTATCCAATCATAGGTCGCCAAATAAATACAACATCGTACAATATGTCTTATGTATTGTGGGCGTCTTATAAGAGACGGGAACTGTTTACACTTCCGGAGCAACTGGAGTCATCCCGGTTTTTGGCGGATTCTATGTTGTTAATCTTTTTGGTTTTCTGTGTTTTTTTTGTTTTTTTTGTTTTATTTGTCTTCGTCCTGTGTCTTATGTACCTAATGTAGTTCGTTTCTCTAGATTGTCAATTTTTGAATGTCCCTTCGGTTTTCTCTAACATTTATTTTATATCTGTATATACCTTGAATCCACCGAACTCTCCGGAAACATAAGACGTAAAGCCAGTGGATAAATAATCTGTGCCAAAGCTGACAATGGTATAATCCATATCACTGTAACAGAAAGACGCCAAGCCACTAATTCTCTGGTCAAATTCACAACACTGAAACTGAAACACAACTACACTATAAAAATACAATAGCATATACATATAGGGTTGGGATCCCCTTAACCAGTTTACCCCCAACCCCCATCCCCACATCTGGGTGCCTGTCGCTAGCCATGACCTGGAATATTCCAACGGTATATGTAGTGGTATTTTGTGCGTATTTGGGGAGTTCAGTTGAGGTTAGAAATGCATGATTGTTCGTTTTGTTGACATTTTTGGAATTGATGACACTCGCTGCATAAACGTTTTTTTTTTCATAACAGTAGAGCTCCTTTAGACATATGTGTGATCGTAGTAGAGTAGTAGAGTTTAGCTATCCTTATTATGCCGTTTAGTTTTCCTGCTCATAAAGAATTTTAATTATTTGCCTTTCCAATATTTTGACTATTGTCCGGGTTTTTTAAATAGATTTGTGGAAAGTCTTTCATCAAATACTAATTAGTGCTATTTCAGAAACTAAATAGATATTTACGTTTTTGTTATAAGAATAGCTTGAAGATACCAAAGGGGCAATCATCATTCGTATGTCGAAGAAGAACAGACAACACAATGGCCAAAAGATACCAAAGGGGCAATCATCATCCGTATGTCGAAGAAGAACAGACAACACAATGGCCAAAAGATACCAAAGGGACAATCATAATCCGTATGTCGAAGAAGAACAGACAACACAATGGCCAAAATATACCAAAGGGGCAATCATGATCCGTATGTCGAAGAAGAACAGACAACTCAATGGCCAAAAGATACCAAAGGGGCAATCATCATCCGTATGTCGAAG
>MJUT01003453.1:95002-107414 GCA_002080005.1 Gigantidas platifrons
AAATAAAATCAAACACAAAAAATACCACACTGGCGGAACAATTCCAAATTCTAATAGAACAATCAACTTTACAAAATGTACATGTATGAAGTCTTCTCATTTGAATAATGTAACAATTACAACAACTCTGCATATGGCAAAAGTCATGCTTACTCTACATGTATGTAGGTATACCAGTTGATGATTAAGCAAATGAAAGAGAAAGGTGACAAACAATGGTTTGTGTAGAGACTCTGATCATGTTGGCCTACCGTCTTTACCTCCAGTTATTTGTAGAGACTCTGATCATGTTGGCCTACCGTTTTTACCTCCAGTTGTTCGTAGGAGGGCACATTCATGTCTTATTTACGTTATTTTTGTTTGTTGACGTATAGTGGTGTCCAAAACATATTGCGTAAAGTTTAATTTGCCTTTCTTCTTCTTGTGTACTCTATGTTACCTGTTTCTCTGGACTGTCCATTTTCGATTGCCCCTTCGATATCTTCTAGCTTTTATTATATACAGTAACGGAGGAGTCAAAGAAAGGCCCAAATGGGCATTAATTGATCGATGCCGTTACATAAAGTGAAATTTGTTCTGCTTTTATTGAATAATAGCGGTATTTAAAAACGTTCAAATATTGTGGTGCAAAATCACTGTATATCTAATATAATGATTGAATTTTTCTTCTTTGTCGCTTACAATGTAAAGGTGCACAGCCGATTTTTGCAGCATATAAACGATGTTCAGTTCGTCTTTACCTCCAGTTGTTTGTAGGAGAGCTCATTTGTTGTGTATGTTTTCTTGTAGTGGTGTCTAACACATATTGTGTTGTAGATACGATAACGTACCCCTCATTCCGCTTGTGCTCCATTAAGGGTTACGAATCGATCCCATTCAACGTATGGGAGCAGCGCCCGGAGTGATTCACACCGGGCGATTTTTGTCCTAATTCCGTTGTAAGTGGTTGGAAAAATTAACGGGGGTGAAAGATAAATATATTTAGGTAAACCTTGAGGTGTTAAATAATCGCTGCAGCAATCCATGGTAGACTTGTATCCACCTGAAAATTTGAATGCATAAAATCTTCTTTCTGTCCGACATTTTGTTTACAAGTTGCTAGTTCACACGCACTTGCCTCGTTTTTGAGATATCCTTATTTGGATCAATTTTATAGTAAAACGTAGTAACAGTTTTCCATATTTGGCATATATGGATAGGCTCCGCCCATCGCGAGAATCTACGTAAGGTGTTATGGCGGACAAGTATTAATTTTCAAAAACGAAACCGGTCTTGAAGATAGAAACAGGAATTGTAACACTTATTTCGTATCACCATTACTTAAAAATTGTTGGGAATAATAAGATATGACCAGATATTCAAAAAGAAAGTTGAAATATTCACGGAACGAAAATTTTACGTTGAATGAGATCGATTCGTAACCCTAAATGGAGCACAAGCGGAATGAGGGTTACGTTATCGTATCTAATTGTGTTGTTTTTTGCTTTTTGTTTTTGTTTTGTTTTGTTTTTTCGTTGTTTTCGTTTTTGGTTTTGTTTTTGTTTGTTGTTTGTTTCTTTCTTTTTTGGTCTTGTGTACCCTATGTTTCGCTTTATTGTCTATTTTTGATTGTCCCTCGAGACTCATGTTAGTTCGATTCAAACTAATTTTGCGATTGATTATGTTTTTGTTTGTTTGTTTGATAGGGTTTAGCGCCACTTTCAACATTATTTCAGTTATATTGTAGCGGTCAGTTATATTGGTGGAGGAAACCGGAAAACTCGGAGAAAACCAACGACCTGTCGCGATTGATAATGATGAACACCATTAAGTCATATAATTGTAACACTATACCCACCAGGTTAACATATTTATTCACCACTCACTGACATACTCACCAGGTTCACTGATTTGTTCACCACTGACATGCTCACCAGGTTTACACAATTATTCCCTACTCTCATACTTACCAGGTTCACAGATTTATTCACCACTGACATGTTCACCTGGGTCACGTATTTATTCTCAACTGACGTGATCATCATGTAGCCAGATTTATTCCCCACTGATATACTCGCCAGGTTCACAGCTTTATCCCCCACTGAAATGCTCACCAGGCTCACAGATTTATTCCCCAGTGACATGCTTACCAGGTTCACATATTTATACCCGACTGACTTGCTCTCCAGATTCACAGATTTATTCCCCATTGACATGTTCAACATATTCACATATTTATTCCCGATTGATATCTTTGATTCACAAATGTATTCCCCACTAACATGCTCACCAGGTTCACACATTTATTCCCAACTGACATGCTCACAAGGTTCACACATTTATTCCCCCACCGACATGCTCACCAGGTTCATATATTTATTCACCACTGACATACTCACCAGTTTCACACATTTATTCCCCACTAGCATGCTCACCAGGTTCACACATTTATTTCACCACTGACATGTTCACCAGGTTCACATATTTATTTTCCACTGACATGTTCCCCAGGTTCACAGATTTATCCACCACTGACATACTTACCAGGTTCACTTAATTATCACCCACTGACATACTCACCAGGTTCACTGATTTATTCCTCAATGTCATGCTCACCGGGTTCACTGATTTATTCCCCACTGACATACTCACCAGGTTCACAGATTTATTCCGTACTGACATATTCACCAGATTCACAAATTGATTTCCCATTGATATCCCTGATTCCAGATTTATTCCACGTTGACATCCCTGATTCACATATATAGTCCCATTGACATGCTTACCAGGTTCACAAATTTATTCCTCATTGACATACCTGATTCACAGATTTATTCCCCACTGACATACTCACCAGGTTCACAGATTTATTCCCCACTGACATACTCACCAGATTCACATATTTATTCCTCATTGACATACCTGATTCACATATTTATTCCCCACTGACATACTCACCAGGTTCACTGATTTATTCACCACTGACACCAATCGAATAGGAGACCTTTTAAGTAAAATAAATATATTTATAGATACTTTGTATCTTTTTTCATAATGTTATATGTAGATCAAGAACAACAATTTTAACCCTTCCCAACTGGTTTGGATACCTGGTTGATTTGTCTCCCTTTTCATGTTATGCTGTGTAGTATACATACATATTTTTTCTTATACCATATTACGCTATGAACTTTGATTTCTCATTAAGTGTCACATATGGGTGTATATCTAATTGAAACTAATTCACAACATAGAAGTTTGTTACATGGATAGGTGGCTTGTTGTTATCTAAGTCTAAATTTGAACACGCATCACCATGGTTGTGTTGACAGCAGTATAGACCCCGGAGTAAAACATGTTTTTATTGTAATGTTTCAAAATCAGTGTGTCCTCATTAAAACAGCATACATAGACCAGCATGGGACCCTTTGCTCGTAGGCCCCCGAGTTACAAACATGGTACCGATCATCCTCATTCACGGGCTGAGACATAAAACGACGCTATATTGTGGACATTATGACCAATATCGTGTTAAGAAAAGTTTGAAGATACAAAAGAAGGGAGGTTAATAGTTAGGGTTATGGTGTTTAACGTCACTTTCAGCAATATTTCAGTTATATCGTGGCGGTAAGTTTTATTCGGAGTGCCCGGAGAAAACCACCGACCTGTCGCAAGTCACTGACAAACTTTATAAAATAATGTTGTATCTAGTACACATCGCCTGAGCGGGATTCGAAACCACAACTTCAGCTAAATCATGTATGTGTGGTTGATATGTAGATCTAATGACTTCATTTTCCTTTTCTATATCTTTTTTTACAATATCCATCCGCATTGTGAGTAGGTTTTTATGCACTGATTTTTGTATTTTTGTGTCTTTGCAAATAATTGTATTTCCAATATGTATTAAACCAGAATAAAATCGCATCTACGCATACTGTATACCATATCTCATCTTACCTATTCCAAACTAGTCTTAGGAATCCCCAAAAGATAGGAAGAAGTCCGTATTCTTTAAGACATAAAATTCTTCCCTTTTGTAACGAAATGTGCTTGTTCTGCTCTTTCAGTTGAAGTTTTATAAGGTTGTAATCAGATGCAATGATTGTGACCACCTACATTAATAACATATACACATAAAAATATACAAAGCCAATATAAATAAAGAAAAACGTAGATAACTACTTTGGTGCGCACTACGGGTTTCTTGAAAAATCGTCACCATGGTAAGCCAAATAATGTAAGAAGATTTTGAAGATTCCAAAGGGGTAATCAAAATGCGTAGATCGAAGAAGAACAGACAACACAATGTAAATGGACGAAATGGCCTAATCAGGATACACCAATTCGGACAGGGTTACATGTGCCTGTGGTAAATTAATAAAAGATTTTTAGCCGAGTTGCAACGAAGTTGCAGTCGGCTTATGTTTTGACGAAAGGCGGGCGGGCGGGCGTATGTTTATCTTCGTTAACGCGATAGCGCTCTTAGTTTTTGGCCGATCAACGTAATGTTTGGTAGGAAGCATTATTACACTATTATTTAGAGCGAGTTCGAAATTCAGATTAATCTATTGTTGTTTTTTTTTGTAAAATCATGTTTTTTTTTATAGAAAAAGTACATATTTTAAGAATTATCTTCGTTAACGCGATAGCGATCTTAGTTTTTGGCCGATCAACATAATTTTTGGTAGGAAGCATTATTAAACTATAATTTAGAGCGAGTTTGAAATTCAGATTAATCTGTTGTTTTTTTTCTTGTAAAATCATGGTTTTTTTTTTATAGAAATACACATTTCTCTGAAACTACAAAAGATAGAAACTTAATATGTGGTATGGGTGGAGATGCCAATGTGAAGTTGTGCATTCAACATTTTTCTATCTCCGGGGCTCTGCCCCACCCCGCTGGGGAATCTGTCTTAAAAATGTGACCGAGATCCCCACCTAAATCATATATATTTATGATCAGGGTGACTAGGCAAATTAAATGCATTATAGCTCAGGTCCTAGGGTCATACCCCACCCCCTATCTGAAGTGAACTTTTTAATGGTTGAGATCCCCACCCCTAAACCATATATATTTATGATCAGGGTGACTAGGCAAATTAAATGCCTTATAGCTCAGGCCCAGGGGGTGTCATACCCCACCCCTATCTGAAGTGAACTTTTAAATGGTTGAGATCCCCACCCTTAGACCATATATATTTATGATCAGGGTTATTAGACAAATTAAATGCTTGATAGCTCAGGCCCCGAGGGGTCATACCCACCCCCTACCTGAAAAGAACTTTTTAGTGGTTGAGATCCCCACCCCTAAGCCATATATATTTACGATCACAAGACCAAATGATTTTGACTTGCAACTCGGCTGTTGCATCTCTGATGATTTCTCGATTTTTTTTCATAAATTACATTATCTTAAAATCAATTATAAATGCAACTTCAACTTAATTTGTACTGTTAATTAACGATATGTCCAGGTGCTTAAATGGAGTATCCCTTTCTTTTTCAAAGTATCTACATGCTTGCAAGATTTCCTTACTCTTCCGGGGCCCCGCATTTTTAGTGTGGTTCCCGTTGTACAAAAATTAAGTCTTCCATTAGTTCTGTCGACCATCGTTTGCCTGTTTGTCCCTTTTTTTCGCAATTGTATTGTCTGCCCTTCCACGAATAATGGTTTTTGGTTATCCCTTTCGGCATCTTCAAACTTTTCTTCTAAGAAGCAAACGAATACATTTAACAAGCATAGAGATACTACATCGAGATATTTTCCATTAATATCGGACCCACAATTTAAGAAAATAATAACAACAACAATTACCCAATCTTTTTCAAAGAATCCAGATATTTTGGTAGTATTTCTATATTTAAAATTGGAAGCATCCCTATGCCTATTGAAAGTTTTCCGATGTTTAATGGAAGTCTTCTAACACTAATCAAAAGTATCTCGATGGAAAAGGCACCCCTATGAACCGCTGTTTTACTAGTGGAGCATGAACTGCCTACACTTCTGGGGCACGTGAGTTCACCTCCGGTTGTTAGTGGAGTTCGTGTTGATCAGTCTGTGGAGTGTTTTGTAGGTCATTGTTTGTCATTTGCTTCTGATCACCCCTGTGATATCTCTAAACTTGTCTTCAAATAAACGGCCACTGATATTTGTATGCCTTGTGTATTATCACATCCAATGTTGAATTCTACACAATATATTACCTAACTAAAAGTAGACAGTACATATTTTTTTTTCTAATTTCATTTCTTTCTTTATATTTTTAATCAAGACAACTAAATCAGACATGGTAACATACATGACACACTCTTAGTTAAACAAAGTTAATCATGGTGCCATATGTCCATAAAACACAACATTGCTTGACAAAACAATATACAATTATTATATAGCAATAAAAATGTTGATTCCGCAATATCCATCATGTACGCTCAAAATCAGAAGACTTGAAAGTGAAATAACTTTAAGAAATCTTTGAGACCAAGACATTAAAAGGCTTAAAGAGGACAGCCAAAATTGTCTATGATAGGACAACGGATCATTTACACTTCTACATTCGAACAAGGGAAATACATTCGTTTTACTAGAGATGAGCTTCCAAAAATGTACGGATTGTAGACCCCTTATCTTAGACCAAATTTATTAAAAGCCGTTAAAAATACTCTATACAACTAACATTTGAATAGTCCCAGGTTTTCATCAGTATAACTTGTTTGTTAAATGGCTTCTATGCCGAACTAAATTGATGCTTAGTATTTATATGCGAATAATCATATCTTTTACAGAAAGTATATGAATACGTGTGTATTTTTATGAAAACAAAAAACAATACTATGACAATAAACTTAGAATAGTGATGGCCATAAATTCCACTAATATCATCAAAACGAACTTTCACTTCTCATTTCAACACCGAACACAATAAAAACATATCCTGGCTTGAAATAGGCACAAAAAACAGGCGTCGTTATACCCAGGTATATGTTTATGAAATGTGAAATATATGAACAGCGAGGGTGGGTCATCTGCTATAAATAAACTATGTTTGAACTACCAGCTCCTTACATTACCACCCCCCAAACCACCGTAGCAATAAATATCCTAGTTTTCCCTTACCTGACATACTGTAAAGATGCATAATATACAGAGGAATGTTTGTATATATATTTTCATTTTTAATTCAAACATGTCGTAGCAACCAGGTCTTCCATCTACATTTCTACAAGTTTGTATCTCATATCTCCCAGTTGATCCACAGCATGAAAGCTATATACAATAAGTAAAAATGGCATGTTATCAAATTGTATTCATTATTTACAAAAATATATAACACAATGGAATTGTAATGTAGTTATGGCTGTTTTTCTTTCTTTTGTCGAAATAAATATTCCGGTCTGTCCTTATTATTCATGACCTATAACCAGATTTTTGACAATAGTTATACTACGGGTGCCTTTGGAGGAACAGAAACAACTTGCCTTTACGTAGCATCTGAATTACCCCAATTTTATTTAGTGCCTTGTATTGGTTGTTGGTTAGTTTTATGGTGATTTACGCCACTTTCAACAATATTTCAGTTATATAATGGTGGTCAGTTTTATAGTTGGAGGAAACCGGACTACCTGGAGAATACCACCGACCTGCCGCAAGTCACTGACAAACTGAAGTGTTTTGTAGATCCCTATGTGTCCTTTTAACCTTTTTCTTTTGGCCATTGTGTTGTATCTCCTACTTCGTTATCTGGTTTCTGATTACCAAATGTGTATGTTCAAATTGTGTTCTCTATAAGTGAAGTACAAATGTAGATCAATACATGAAATTTGAACTAAACACATCAATCACTTTTAAAAATTTCAAGCTTCAAAGTTATGACTTTGATAGGCACAAAATCGTTGTGAGATTAAACCGCTCAATGGAATCTCATGATACTTACCATCAAATTCAATGATCAGTTTGTTATTTTTGCTTGCACTATATTATGACATGTGATTAAAATGTTTTTAGTAATGTCTGTGAAATACATAACATCAATACAAGGGCTGTTCCTTTGCTTCTATTTGTTTCTGGGTGAGTGAGTGATTGCTGTTTAACGCCAACTCAGCAATTTTTCAGCCATGTCATGGCGAGAACACGTTAATTTTCAATGAGGTGATGATGAGGTCCGCTTTGTTCTAGACCAACACGCTTAGTTGGATTTTTATAGTGCTAGCTCACTGAAACAACAGTCCGCGGGTAGACATGTCGCTCCACTTTGACACATTATTGTGATTCCTAGCCAACCAGTCTTTGCTCTTACCCCTTAATGATGTGTGCTTAGCGGAGAAGCAACAAGGCGCTCGACGCGAGCACGCTAACCATTACACCATCGATGCGGTTGTGTGTCCGCGTGTATATTTGAATAGTCTAGTATGTTCATTTACATCCATATCTTTTCTTAGAAATAAAGGCTATTTATTCCTGCACATATTACAATTTCTCACTCTTGGAAATGGTTCGTGTACTTTAATTATGATACTGATATATGAAAAGACAGTTTAAACTGTAAGTGTCAACAATTCCACCAATATCAAAGAAACCGAACAATCACCTCTCACCTCAAATCAGTGAACACAAAAAATAAGATAACGACATATATCATAAATTTTTGAAACATTTCAAATCATTGAACATGAAAACAGATAACAACACATGCCGTTTGAAATCCAGGTCCTGACTTTAGGACAGGCACACAAATGTGGCGGGGTTTTACCGATTAATTGGACCCCCAACCCTCCCTTCTTGAAAATTGCGTCTCCAACGACAACACATAAGTAAACAAACGATTTAAAAAAAACCTGCGCAGTTTCATTTCCGCATAATATCACAAAAATGAGTTACCATGTTCTATTTATAACATTACAAACATATGGAAATTTTGAAAACAAATAGATTTTGTTTTCAATAAAAGATACAATTCAACTTTAAATAAAAAAAATAAAAATATGTAACTTGCAGATGTGTAATATCTTTGCCAATTAGTCTCATATTCGCCCATCAGCTGGTTTTCTTCGGATCGGTTGTGAAATATTTCGAAACTCTTCTCTACTCTTCCATTTACCTAAACAAATATAATGTCCTATGAAAGTTTTTATTTGGTAGATGTGCTATTGACTGAACAATGTAGCACCTCGTGTTAATAGTGATACAGAATACATATTACTCTATTCGTGCTAGTCGTACTTTCATAATAAATATAATCCCATTTCTAATATTATAGTCGTACTAATGTTACCAATAAAAATGAGTACATAACATGTGAAAATGCTATATTTTATTAGTGTATACTATTCTTGAACAATTTATGATTAATCTTGCCAACGGATGTCTATGCATAGCAACGGGAACTATACCAGTTTGAAACGATTTCGCAAGTGAACTATGCCTGTTATATATATTTCCTGCGTTATTTATATATATTTTTGGCAAGACTTACCTCCCTTAAATTATACGTCTGCACGCTGTAGTTTGTTTTTCGATTGCTGTCAACAAGACGAGTTTTGACAATTTTGTTACTAGTATTATAATGTTGAATTTGAGTGTTTTTTTCTTTTATGTCCAGAATGAGATGTTAAGTAACTCAACATATTATTGTCTTTTCCCACGGAACAGTTTTGCAATAGGGTTGTCTGGTGTGGTATAGTACCAGCCTTGCCGACGGCTCGGGCACTATTTCCTTTACCAGACAACACTACATGAAAACAGTTCTATGTAATCAGTGCCTTCCACCACTAAAGTTGTGAGTTCGAATCCCATTCATGGCGAGGTGTACACGGTACAACATTATGTGATGAAGGTTGTCAATGACTTGCGATAGGTCGGTGGTATTCTCCGGGTACTCCGGTTTCCTCCATCAATACAATGGACTGCCACGTGCACGATATAACTGAAATATTGTTGAAAGTGGTGTTAAGTGCCATAACGGTAAGCCTTACCCTAACCACTTAGAAACTTGATAATATATATAGAAAAGTAAAATTACATAAATTATCCATCAATAAAAGTTACGGTAAATAGTAAACAGAAAATATGTAGGTAGTTTATAAGAGTATACAGATAACCATGACTATTAATGAGATGATTACATGTTGTTGATCACTTGACCTTAACTACATAAACAAGATTTGAGACGATGAAGGTATTTGGTGTAAACTTTTTTGATAGAATTAAGCACAAGAAACAACCGTTTAGTAAATAGATGAATCTAAGCTTAGCTAAAAATTAGATTACAATTTGTGGTTAATCGATATTAAATGCACTTATTATCCAACAACTGTTCTGTGTTTGTGTTTTTGTAGAGACGGTAATCTTATTTTTTTGTAGAAACGGTAATCTTATTTTTTGTAGAAACGGTAATCTTATTTTTTGTAGAAACGGTAATCTTATTTTTGGAAGAAACGGTCATCTCATTTTTTTGTAGAAACGGTAATCTTATTTTTGACAGAAACGGTTATCTTCTTTTTTGTAAAAACGGTAATCTTATTTTTGGTAGAAACAGTCATTTTTGTGCATAACCGGTAATCTTTTTGTCTTGGCAGAAACGGTAATCTTATTTTTGGCAGAAACGGTAATCCTATTTTGGCAGAAACGATAATCTTATTTTTTGCGGAAACGGTAGCAACAACTGAAGACAAACATGAGTAACTAAATAGTACTTACACCGTCGTAAAGTATACTCCATAGAATTATGAGGACTACATATATAACAATTACTGTCATACATAAACACATGTACTGAAATGAAAGAATTTATATAATTATTTAGCAAATTCGACAAAGTTTCACCTATTATGTTAAATAAAAGATTCAAACAGATAATTCACATAATGAAAGTAGAAAATTCATAAAACGAAAGTAGATACATTCAAACCTGCCTTAAAGAGCACCTTTATATGATAAATCACTGTTTATAAAAGGCAGTCTCAGTTTCCATTTAATGAATAGTGCACCTAATTTTAACCTGTATATTAAGGGCAACTGCGCATAAATGCCACATTTTCATGTTTCCTTCAGTGACCTATAATATTAATAAGATGTGATTGAATATAACATGTATAACTATTCAAATACTGATGTTGATATTAATAATATGACATTGAATATTTTCATTTTTCTTTCTGGCCGTTGTTGTCTCTATCTGGACCATCCCTTTACTAAAAAAATCGTCTTTCTTTTTTGTATTGACTTTTAAGGTGCTTCGTCTTAAAAGGGATCTTAAAATTGCATTAAATAATTAAATTAAGATTAGATTAGTTTATTGAATTTTTTGTTGTTGTTATCTTGATTTAAAAAAATATGTCATTGATAAATAACATATAGTGGTGTCCTACACATGTTGTATTGTGTTTGTCTTCGTATTGTGTACCCTGTGTTGTTAATTTCTCTGGATTGTCCATTTTCGATTGCCCTTTCGGTATTCTCTGATATTTATAGGCTTTCATTTCATAATATAATAAAACTGACCGCCACGATATAACTGAAATAGTGTTGAAAGTGACGTTAAACACCATCAAACAAACAAACAAACAAAAAAACAAACAAACAAACAAACAAACAAACAAGCAAAACATAATAAAATATCTTCGCATCTTGTTATTAACTATTATTTAAAGATATTCTCTATCAGATCATATATTTGAGATCATCTTTGAAAAACAGCCAATCAATAACTTTAGATTTTATCAGCTTATCAGCATTATGAGAGGAGAGCTTGGACCAATAGCGAATGTATGGATATGTTACATGGCATGGCCTTATACATACAAAATGTACATATTGGTTTGCATATATGAAAAGCCTACTAATTCGCATCTGACTAACATAGAGAAAATCGAGTTTTAAATTAACATTTTGTTCTACAAACTTATTTAGTAATTAAACAACATTATTAAGAATAAACTGGTAGAACGTGCTAAAGTGGGTCACGGGTCACTGTGAGGTCCTGAAGGATTATTCTAAACTGTGCCACGTGGACGACCTGTGGACTCCTGTTAGGCAACTGTGAACGGGGTTGCAATGACAACAATTTTTTTCAAATTTAATTGAAAGAGGCCTGTGTTTATGTTTCACTAACGACTTTCTATCATGCTGTTTAAAGACAATAATTTACCCTTTGGAGCATCTCAAACGCTGGAATTTCGGAATTTCCCATATGTGTTTCAGTGGGGTGAAACAGGATGTTATAAGTTGCTGAAATCCATCGATTAATGTAAAATACACACTTTTTTCACTTCTTGCACATATTTTTCACATGTTTTGTTATAACTTATGCATGGTTTAATCCTAATAAGCTATACCGAATATAGAGCACTATTTTTATTTGAGGGCTTAGACCCTACTTCAAATAGACTAATCCATTTTTCGTGGAAAACTGATCGATGAATGTTGATTTAT
>MJUT01003453.1:133032-144358 GCA_002080005.1 Gigantidas platifrons
ATTCCTCAATAACGCAGACTCATATAAATGATCGTATTTATAAGCCCAAAACTCGTCTAGTGAATTAACAAAAAAATGACCAAATCTTTTTTTATTTTTCAACGCAATTGACTTTGAATGCTATAACTTTGTTGTTATCCTTACTAGAGCGAGGTTGGTATTGTTATTGTGTCACTTCGTATGATTAAATCAGTTAAAATATGGTATATTTTGGGAATATATGAATAACTCTGAATATAAATAAAGTATTAATTGAAAAAGGATTGCAAATGAAATTTGCACCACCACCGATAAGACCTCCACAACCGCCACCGAATCACCTCCATTGCTTTTGACTGAATCGCGTCGATTTACGATACTACTGGTCATTTAATTCACTTTTGCCGAAGAATAATACCGAATCCCCTCTAACAAGACCCCCTTTTCACACAATAAATGCCGACGCATTTTCAAACTTTAAACTTGTGTGACCTGACACGCAAAACTGACGTGGTCATCCGACTTTAGCACGAAGTGTTTGGAAAAACTAGGACTTATTTTATGAAGAGAAATCGTTGATCAGTTGCCAAAATGATTTAAGATTTCCGTATGAAATGTTTTATAATGTAAAACTTAATAAGTTATGAAATAATTTCCACTGACCTAGAAAGTTGATAGAATTATCCGCTTCAAACCGTCACCGGATGGAACCTGACGCACCTCCGCACCGCCACCACTCGAGAGGTTTTGCACGTGGTGGACAATGTATGTATATTACGTAAAATGCATAATGCAAGTCCACGTTATTTACAGTGAATTGCACTCAAGATGGAAACAACGGAAAGAGCAACTTACCTTACCTCTGGATCTTTAACCCCATTTCTAGGAGAACCATACTGTATCGTATGTTGAACAGTGGTGCTTCTATATACAGTGCTGTGCTATTCCTCCACCTCATCCACAACCACGAATTAAAATCCTCTATACACTTGTAAGACTTGTATAAACAACTAAAATCTAAAATGTCACTTCAGTTGGCCCTTTTAAGATTTACTGATAAAATCAAAAAATCTCTTCACTTGGTTTAAAAGGTTCTGATTAAAAAGTAAAAGTCACTTAAAATCTAAAAGTCACATCACTTTGGTTGCTGTACTCAGTGTTAAAATATAAAAGTAACTTAAAATAGATTCTCTCACTGTCCAGTTAAACTGTTATGCCAAAAAATAAAAGTTACTAGACACTATTTAACACTCAGTAAGGTCGGCCTCAAACGCGCCTCAACTGTATATAAAACATAAAATTAGTTGAGTTTACATCTTCCGTAATATTCCTGCTTTGCCAATGTGTTTATTGGTTCCCTGCTTATCCATTATCTTTCTGTAACGTAGGATATGAAGTTGGGATGTCAGACGCCGGGCACAATATCCAATTTTTGCTACACTGGCTGGGTCTAATTTCAGATTTCTGGTTGATGATGTTATATCCAGTAGTAGCTGTAGTTGTACATTTTCTGATAATTTTTTCTAGTTCAATTTGCAATCGTTCAAGACTGTCTATTTCCTGGATTATTGGTTCTCTGACTTCTTTTAACTGCTCACAATCTAGGATGAAATTTTCAATTGTTTCTCCGCAGCAGGTACAATGTGTTCGGTTCATTCTTATACATCTTTATCCTGTTGCTTTGGAGAATGTATGCCCCAGTCAATAATTTCAATTTAATTGGTAGCCGGAGATCTCCTTTCAATTTACAGTTAATCTTTAATATAGGGTGTAGTTTTACTTTTTCCAAATTTTCAGAACTCAGGTATTGAAGGCTCTTATAGAATGATATGGACTCTATAATTGACTTGCTCGAGTGTTCGTAAATTTTTCTTTTCACCGTTGATGTCCATACAGATTGCATTGGAGGATTGTCTAGATACCAACTTGCTTCCTGCAGATTGTATTTCCTCATTATGTATTTAATCTCTATGAACCAGCTGTTACTCTCATTTGATTTAACTATGAGTTGCCTTCTAGCCAAGTTCTTTTCTGTGATATTATCCGCTTGATTACAGATGTTGTAGCCCAATGTCCTTATATGTATTTGTGCCTCTACTGGTAATATTCCGGAGAGTACATAGACTGCAGCGTCTGCTGTTCTTGTTGATAAGGAGAGTATTTGTTTTATCATTCTTTTCTGAAATAGTTATATTTGTATCAGAGGTGTAGCTTTTCGTATTATAAGCTCCATGCCATATAACAGGACTGGTGTAATATACGTTTTAAACATGTATCACTGTATCTGGATCTAGACCGTTGTTTCCATGGTATCCACCTCCAAAAAGTCCATATGCACTTCTTCTAGCTTTTTTGATGTTTTCTTCTACATTTTTAATCATGTTGTCTTTCAGCGATGTTGTTCTGATTATTCCAAGAGGTAATGCAGACTCTACCGTTGGCATTGTTTGTGCACCCAGTTTAAATTCCCTCGTATTTAAGGACATTTTGTTTGGCTTTGCTTTGATGTTTAACGCCACACTTTTTGTCGGTTGCAATTCGTACTCTTCCATGTATGCATAGTCATAGGCCATATTTATAAGGATTTGCGTGTGGACCGGATTTTCGCTCAGTAGTGCTACATCATCCGCACAGGCAGTACTGTTGGTACTTATGTTTTCTATTCTCAGTTCAATGTTTGTTGCTTCTAGCCTATTTAGTAATGGGTTGAAATAGAGCTTGTATAGATCGGTACTGGGAATACCACCCTGCCGCACTCCTTCGTTTACTTCGAAAGGTTCGGACATTTGGCCTGCCCATTTAACGGAGCTGACAGCATTTTTATGTAAACTTTTGATGAAGACCCAATGTTTGTAATCTATTCCTGCTTGATATACCCTTCTCAGCATGTGGATGTGGATTACTTTATCGAATGCTGCTTTGGCGTCAAGGAGTATGATTTGGCAGTCAGTGTCATTATCTACAACTTCTCGGTAGCATTCTTCCACTGGCAAGTTCTGTTCTGTATTTCTAGTACTTGGTTTTGAATTCTTTCTTTGATAATGGTTTCAACTATTTTGCTAATCTCTGGGAGTACAGATATACCTCTGTGGCTTGCGTTTTTAGTCCTTTATTTTTGAAGATGGGTGTAAGAAGTCAAGCTTTCAGCGTATCTAGTATTCGTCCTTGCCTTAAGATCTCGTTAGTTATAAGAAGAAGTAATTTTTCCATATCTTTTCCAGCATTGATGGTGTGTTCTTTAGTTAGGCCATGGTAGTCAGCTGATTTTCATCCATTTATTGATCTCATTGATTTCGCTATTTCTTCGTCATTGGTTTCTTCTATACTTTTGTGGGCCACAATGTCGTTTATTATCATTATTTCGTCTTCCACCATGCTATGATATTTATTGTTTGTGTTCATACTGAGGTCAAAAGTTGCTAGATTTTTTAAATGTTCTCTAAATCCTGTCATTACATTTTCCTTCATTTACATTCAGGTCCATAATGACTTCATTTCCTTTTTTTGCTATTGTTGCGTAATAATTTGTGAAATAGTCGCATATCTTTTGTTTTGGTTTCCATGATCAATTCCTTTTCTCCACCCCTCTGCTTGGCCAGTTCAACCCTGATACATCTCCTAAACTCTTTCTTACATTCTTTTTTCTCTTTACATATTATGCTATTTATATCCGTTGGTTTTCCATTGTCTTTCCATATTCTATATTTTGCTCTCGTAATTCTAACCGCTGATTTAATTTCTGGTGTCCATATCTTTAGCTTAGGTTTTGCATTATAGTTGGTTTTTGCTGACGAGCTTAAGATGGCAGCGTTCTTCATTACTTGAAATGTTTTTGATATTACCTCCTCTAATGGTAATTCGTTGTTAATGAGTTGACTTTTCAGCTTACCTATATCTGTTTGGACCATGGCCGAATATAAATCTTTGTCCACCTTTCCCCATTTAATTTTCCTCTTTATTTTCTGGACATCTTTGCTTCCCTTTTCATAGGCTTTATATTCAAATTCAAATTCCATTCTGATTGGGTAGTGGTCAGAGGTGTTTGATGTTATTGAATCAATAACTTCTTTGTTTGAACTGGTACTAAGATTATGGAGGAAATAGTCTATTTCTGAGCATTCTTTTCCATTTGCGTTAGTGAAAGTTTTTGACGTGTTGCTAAATTTTAATTGGCCTTCGTTAATGAATTCCCGTATATAGATATTTCTTTTGCTGCCGGACGCGTCGTTGAGGTCTTCGTTCAGATCTCCTCCTATGACTATCAATACTTTTGAATTAATTCTATATTTCATCTATACATTCTTGAAATTCAGTCACATGGTTTTTGCTTCCCTTGGCTGGTACATATACTGATATTACTAGTAATCTGCTGTTGTTATTCCCGTGGATTTCTATGCATTGTATTTTTTCTGAGCCGTCTTCTAATGGTATAATTATATGATCTATCTCTTCTCTCCAAATAACAGCTACTACACCATAGCCTCTTGGCATGCTGACTGGAAGCACAGGGTCGTTTATATCCACTCCTTTACCAACATAGTTGATTTCTGCATGAATTTCGCTGATCAAATGGATTTGTGCCTTGAATAGCCAATGTTCTTGAATTAAAATAATGTCATTTGTTTGTAGTCATTCATCAATTATCAGAGCGCTTGTTTATAATGATTTTACAGTTGAACGATACGAGCCTTATTTTCTGCTTCTCATCTGTTCGACTTCTATTATTTTAGCTATATTCTGTGTTGTTGGAGGCTTGGATAGGTTCAGAAAGGATGATTTTGAGTATCACTGCCCAATATGTCTGGCCTAGCACTATGTAGTTGATTCACCGTTTGGTGAGCTAGTTGTTGCTTGTGTGCTGTGGGTAATAGAGGAACTTTACCACCAAGGGTTTGTTGGTGTGTTACATATGATGAAGTTACATCACTAACTAGATGTTGCTGTTGCATATTATGTGTTGACGGGACTTTACGGACAGGAGCTTGCTGATGTATTGAACGTAGTGGTGGTATGCTGCGGGGTAGTGATGACTCCCTACGATGGTTTCCCAGTATCAATGGTTGTCCCGTTAAGGAAGGTGCTAGTGATTCGATGTCTCTCAGATTGTATTCTGTACTCTCACGTCAAGCATTGTTTGGCGTCCTAGCATTTGCAGCCTTTTGATGTTGATATTCGGGGTTACAGTTGTTTACTTACTCTTCACTCATGTTAAATCGATCTAGGTGCCTATCAATTTCGTGGAATACTAGGTTTGTTAATTTAGTGTGTAGACCCATGAGTTTGGTATTTATGTGCTGTTTCATCTTATTGTATATATCATTGTATGTTTCTGGTCTCATTTCACATCGTACTATTCCTGCCTCATTTTCTTTCTAAGTCTGTAAATATTGATTTCAGTGTATATTTCTTTTTAGTAGTTGAACAGTTTGTTCAAGTTCAAAGTTTCTAGTCGCTAGTTGTTGGCATCTAGTTCCTAACAGTATTTTCTCGTTATTAAGTTCTTGAATTGATTTCTCCTTAATTATCAGTTGCTCTTCAGCTTTTTTTTTATTTTGTTTCCCTTGCCCTAAGTTCACATAGCTTAACCTCTTTCAGGCTATCAGGTTGATTTTGCTTTTTATGTGATAACTTTCTTGGCTTTAGAACTGTTTTATTGTCTAGATTATTCCTTGGTTTAGGAATTGGTTTATTTGCGTTGGAGTTTATAGGTGATTCCGCCTGTGCTTGTGTATTTTCCTGTGGCTCATTTGTCCCATCTTGTTGCGTTTCCTCTAATTCTCCAGTATTGCATGACACGCAAGTATGCTCTCCATTTAGTTCTACTGAGCATCGTTTGTGACAAAGGTTACCGCATACTGAGCAAAATCATAGTTGGAGTTGTCGGTTGTACCATTGCAGATTATACAAGTTTATGTTGATAGCGTAATAGTAGATTTCTCTTCCGTTTCATCTGACCTTCCAGTCGCTGTTTCCTCCTCCAGTAGTTGCTTTACTTGTGTTTCATCTCGACAGTCTGTACTCTTCATTTGGTCTCTACTTTCTTTATTTCTATCTCTGTTAGCTTTTGGCATCTGTAGTGAATCCAGTGCTTTCCTGTGGTACAGTAAGTACTCCTTGTGCAGTTTTTTTGCATTTAAAGCATGAACTATTTTCTGGATTGATAGCGATCTGGTGCTCGTTCTGGGTACTGGTACATCTTTGATTCAATAGATCTTCTAGTTGGTCAGCAAGCTTCTTGTTGAGTTCATCTAGGCTGCCCTCTATATTACAGTTGCTTATTATATTATGTATTGATTGTATGTCATTTTCCATAAATTTTGCCATCCATTTCCATTAATCAGGAGTCTACTAGTTGTATATATATATTGATTGTATACCCCGAGTCTGGTTGTGTGATCTTTTTGGTAAACTTTACCACTCTTGAATTGGAGTTATCAGTGTGTTTTCTGATGTGGACTTTACTCTAGTGTTGATTCATAACAATGGATGCTTGCTAGCCTAATTAGCTCAAAAGTTGCAGTGTCTGCAGTGATTATCATGCCTCCATTAGTAAGTTTATATTCAAGATGCTGATCCCTACTTGTGGCGTCCAGTTTTTTTTGTAGAGATTTTTCGATGTTTAGTTTATAGTTGTTACTTATTGAGTCTATAATTGTTGAAATAGTTCCACTGTTGCGGTCCTTGTTGGCTAAAAGTGACAGCTCTATGGTGTTTTCTGTTCTCATGTTTTGGTTTGTAGACAAACTGTTTGATACTTCAACAGCGTGGCTTGGTCATTCCATGCCTTCTGATTCACACCAAATAGTATTTCTTGCTAGTTGTGGTGAATAGCCTTGTCACTGCCAACAGTCTTTTCTTATCTGTTATGTAATCTCTTTTAACCAGGTTCTTGCAAGTAGCGGTTTTGGGTGGATACAGTCGTATACAGGTTATAATGGTAGTAGCTTTTGTGTGGTTTATCGTTCCCTCTCGGTACTTGTTTTCTGGCTTTGAGATGGTTGTTGAGCGGCGGAGAGCGGGTATGCAGGGTGGTATTATACTGCTGAATAAATGTGTTAATTTCGTCTAATCTGATGTTGCAGTTGTTCATCCTGATCTCTAAATGTTTCTGGATTTGGGTAACTTCTTGATGTATTCCAATGTACTATTGAGTAGTGAGGTATCTCCAAGACTGTCAGCCTGGAATTTGGATTGGGTTTCAATATACACGCATCTTTAAATTTTTGCAGAGAATCAATGATGTATGTGGCTGCCTCAGGATGTTGGTTTGCTAAAGCGATGGACAATTTCTTGCCTTTTTTGGTCAAGTTGCAAGCTCCTAGCCAAATATATAAATGGATATTGCCGAATTCCTTAATTTCGGAGTCAACTATGTATTGTATCACGACAATGTTGTTTTACACGATGTCAACAAGTAATCAACAATTAGCTTGTTATTTGATGTTATATATGGCGACAGAGATCACAATACCTACATAAAATCAAATATAGTCCAAAGGTACCTGATAACAGTTTTCAATCATGGTACAACCAAGATTTTATACGCCTGACCTATCGTGATCATTTTTGTGTTCAATGATTTGAGGTTAGAGTTGCTTGTCTGTTTTGTTGATATTGGTGAAATTGTTTATCAGCACCATTTAAACTTTCCTTTCTTAATTGTTGTGTCTTTGGAGACAGGCCATACGTCATTGCTGTTTTATAGTAATCTGTAAAGTCGGCTGATCACATTAGACTTCCAGTTTATGGTTTTAATTGGTACCAAAAACAAAACTATTGAATCAAATGGCATGTATTTTTGCTTCCGGTTTCGTCCTCCTGTCATTGGTTACATTTTAGTGCATAAAAATGCATTGCACAACTTCCCTTTTTATATAAAGAATAACTATATAGTGTTGCCAATTATTTCCTTTTCGTTTTATTATTTGGATTTAAATGACTGTGCTTGTATTAAAAATGCAAAAATCTAATTCAGTGTGCGCACGTTTCTGGAGTAACCTTCACCAGATACATTCAAAGTCAAAGAATTATCAATCCAAATAATTTAAAAGTCTTTAGAAGCAAGTAAGCCCATGGGCCTAAACAGAGTAGTGAAACTCAGCTAAGGCTATCTATGTCTGGAGGATGTGAACCTCAGTTTTAATAAAAATAAATATTACGATTCTACATTTAAAAATTAAAAAATATAAAATATGCTATGATGATATTTAAGCCATTGCATGACCTGTTCTTCGATCTACAACCTCTGATTAACCTCTTGATATCTCTAAACCTTTCTTTTTGATAAAAGTCATCACTGAAGTAAAGTAGCATGATATGGGCGACAACTCTTACTGTACTATCTACAATGTGAAGTGCTCCATTGTGTTAACTACCAATGTATAACAACCAAATATGGTCATTTAATGGATTTAATTTAAACATAAAATGGACCGGTGTAATTGATTGTTGATTAACGTCCAGCTGCAAATATTGCATGCATATTGATGACTAGAACGTGTTCAGTAATATCAAAAACCTATACACCGATCAGGGAAGAATTTCACAAGCAATGATATTATTTTGACTACCACTAGAAAATTATGGAGTGTTGGGTATGGGCGACATATTTTAGCCATTTGTAGAGGTTTAAATGTGCCTTCTTCTTATTCGAAGCATAAAAAGGGCGTCTTTAATGTGCATGGAACGTGGCATTCTTCAAACACATTACCCACAATATATGGTCTTTGGTTAGTCTTTCCGTATAATTAAAGTTTGTTTTTGCCCGCAAAAACGTGTGTCTCCCCCCGTCCCACAAACTGTAGGCAAAGGTAAAAAATATATTTAGGTAACAAATAAAATTAAGCTTCAATGAATAAAAAAACACTCTTTTTAAACTACATATGGTGTCCTTACTACCTACCAAGTTTCATGAAATTCTGTTCAGTATTTTCAGAGGAGTTGCGCTGACAAACTGTGTGACGGACAGGACAAAAACAATATGTCTCCCCGCCAAAGTTGGGGGAAGACATAATAATTGCACAAACCCCTATGAAGATCATCCATATCAGGTATCTGGAGGCGTACTGTGTTGTTCGCGGAAACCTTCACCAATACCAAGAACAGCGCAAGATATTTTCGATAATATATATATTTGTTCTTAACTAGTTTAACACCTGTCATAAGTCATAATCTAAATTCCAACCTACTTTTGTCGATGACATGTCAATGTTAATGTGCTTTGTGGTATAATAGAGACAGTTCGTCTTTTTGTATTTTGTTATATCATTAACCATTCCTGTTAAATTTCTATTTTCAACTCTTAAAGTAAGTTTTCGAAACATTTATTTTCAATTCAAATAAAAATAAAGCAATATAAATCTGAAACACACAACATAGTTTTCACTCTATATTTAAAACATGAAAATATCAAAACAACCACATATCACAGATAATATCATTTTGTATATCACAGTCATTAGCGAAAAATATAATAAAACACAAACATTTTACAATTTTAGCACCCCTCCAAAAAATCAAATCAACTTGTTGTATACCAATACATGTAATATCTCATTATGGATTGCAAAGATATGTTATGTTTCGATGAGTTCAATATCATCGCCCGGCTTAGTTTTTATTGCCAGTTGAGGTTTTGAAGTTTCTTTTATGGAGGTTGTCGTCTCTGTAATTTCAGAGGGAAGGACGTCATTGACTTTGTTTGTTTGTTCTACTCCTTTTATATCCAAGACTGATAACACTACATATATGATCTGAAATGAACAACAACCTTCATTAGCATATGTCAAATGAAATATATGTGTACTTCTGAACCCACAAAGCTGCCCAGCACATCCCCGTGTGACGGATTTTTTTTTCTCGATTACGGCGCTGGAGGGTGGAGAGCAACCCCAACAAAAGCTGGTGGTAAACTCAGTTACTCGCAAGGGTTGGCAGTTCCTGATCTACTAGTCACACATGTCGTGTACAGATTTCCTTAACTATCCATCACATTCTCTTTTACTTGTATTAACCATCTTAGGTCCACGTTTTGTTCTATGATCTGAGTTCTTGTTTGTTGGTTTGTCTTCGTACTGAATCTTGAATATTGCTAACTTGTTGTTAGCTTGACTTTAAACAACAAACAATCAATCAATCATATAACCAAATTAAATTTTTTTTTTATTTCAATGACTTAATGTGATAGGTAATTGTTCGTTAATTATTAATAATGAAACAAGTGCTGATCAACACTGTTTTAAACGTTCTTTTCTTAACATGTATGTATCCCGAAATGCTATGATTTATCAACACAGAAGCCAAAAATGATAGATACTAGATAGAAATAAGTTCAAGATAATACATATATACTATACCTGACAAACGATTTGTATAACTGTAAATGATATGTAGACACTGATAGCACGATCAGAGAGCTGCAATACAAAATATTTGGTTGGCATATTAAAACCCTAAAATAATATGGATTTGAGCGTATCTGAAGAAAGTTATCACAGAAACTGTGAATGTACCTGATGAAAGTTATTCCATGTACTGTGAGCGTACCATATGAAAGTTATCACATAACTTTGTGCATACCTGATGAAAGTTATCACAGAACTTTGTGCATACCTGATGAAAGTTATTCCATATACTGTGAGCATACCTCACGACAGTTATCACAGAAACTTTGAGCGTACCTGAAGAAAGTTATCACAGAAACTTTGAGCATACCTGATGAAAGTTATCACAGAAACTTTGAGCGTACCTGATGAAAGTTATCACAGAAACTTTGAGCGTACCTGATGAAAGTTATCACAGAAACTGTGAACGTACCTGATAAAAGTTATCACAGAAACTTTGAGCGTACCCGATGAAAGTTATCACAGAAACTGTGAACATACCTGATGAAAGTTATCACAGAAACTTTGAGCTACCTGATGAAAGTTATCACAGAAACTTTGAGCGTACCCGATGAAAGTTCTCACATAAACTGTGAACATACCTGATGAAGGTTATCACAGAAACTTTGAGCGTACGTGATGAAAGTTAACACAGAAACTTTGAGCGTACCCGATGAAAGTTATCACAGAAACTTTGAGCGTACCCGATGAAAGTTATCACAGAAACTTTGAGCGTACTCGATGAAGGTTATCACAGCAACTGTGAACATACCTGCGAAAGTTATCACAGAAACATTGAGCGTACCTGATGAAAGTTATCACAGAAACTTTGAGCGTACCTCATAAAAGTTATCACAGAAACTTTGAGCGTACCCGATGAAAGTTATCACAGAAACTGTGAACATACCTGCTGAACGTTATCACAGAAACTGTGAACATACCTGATGAAAGTTATCACAGCAACT